>CAJDSM010016817.1:0-11065 GCA_903981925.1 Ostrea lurida | reverse complement strand
CATATTCTTCAATATCATTTTGTTTATTGATTTCTGTTTTACACAGTAATGAACTCCATGTTAGGTGAAATTTGGCCAAAAAGAGATGAAAGTCAACATAAGGATTAGAGTTACATTGTACCAGTAAAAGTTAAATATATGTAAATAGGCACTTTGATATGGGCTATCAAATTGCAAAAAGTATTCTAAGTTATAACAACGTCAGTTATTCTCAAACAGGAAAAAATGTTTCTAGAATCCTTAACAAGACCCCGCTCTCTCTTAAAGCATAAACAATCTATTCATTTATTGTTGATTTGTTCTCGTGGGTAAAATCTACTATGTCGTTACCAATCTCAGTTTCATCATTTGAGATCACACGTGACAGTCACGTTTGATGCCGATCGTTGGAAATTGTTATACTCATATACATTATCATGCTACAAGTTAACCAGAAACAAGACAGTAATCCAATTCATGCTCTCATTGAAGAATTAAAAATCAAGAGCAGGGCTATCCAAAACCTGCGAACAACAAACTATTGTAGAACGAAGAACTACAGGGGCTTATTGATTATCAAGTTTAGAATACTTATGCGTTAGAATGAGAGTTGTGTTCACAAAACTGTTCTTTTGTGGCTGATCCTACCATCCTAGAGATGCTTACTGTCTCCAAACACCTATCCTACCTTCGCTTTTGTCGGGGGTCCGTTTTTGCCCTACACTCGATATTTGCTGATATGTTTTTTTTTTTATATGATTACGTTTACAGGATGTACTTCGCCTTATTTCTCTTTCCTATTTCTGTTGAACAAAAAAACGGTCGTGCTGATGTAAAAAAATGTCTAGTTTAATTAACAATGTAGAATGATTGAAGGTGTGAAATTTCATGCATATTGATGTGTTGATTGAGAAAGTTTTTCTTTATGATTTTGATATACTGAAAGTTCTGTTAGGTTCTATTTCAGAATCCCTATTTGATTTCACTACTTCTGGCATACATCCTGTGCAAGTTGTCGTCTTCACAGCAGTAATTTGTTTTGCCAAGGAGCAAAGCTAGGAAATTTGGTATAACATTTATAGGATTTAGCAATTACCCATACATATGATATTGTCTAGATTGCAACATTAGTAACTACTAGCTAGCAACATTCGAAATCAAAGCAATCAATATAAATTAACACATTCACCAAACAATGCAAAGATACCATAACCACTTTGCCTTCAAATAAACTAAAGATGACAGATTATAATTTAGGGGGACCTTTCCATGCTACAACTCATATTCGTTTTGTAACAGCATGATACTCTTTTCTTAGTGCGTAGATTATCACTTCCGGCCTGCCTGCCGGCGATTGCGCATTTTTGATTCTTCCTTTGACTTTATAGATGCACTTTCTGAATGAAATATAATGAATTAAAGAAGGAGTTCTGAATGATGATATGGATTTCAAAGACGGGCAATACTTGAAGTTCGCTCTCCTTTTTTCTCGCTTACAACTTGAGGATAGAGAATCGCTGAAATTAACACACTTGCATCCCGTCCATAGTTCGTTCCTCTCCTTGAAAACGTCAATGGTTGGTAAATGTTGTTCTCTCGA
Source organism: Ostrea lurida (assembly GCA_903981925.1). Lineage (NCBI taxonomy): Eukaryota > Metazoa > Mollusca > Bivalvia > Ostreida > Ostreidae > Ostrea > Ostrea lurida. Next base: position 9,486 of record CAJDSM010016817.1, on the reverse strand, counting down.
TCTCAAGCTCGATGAACTATCTTCCTTGTAAGAGGGTGTACTTGAATAGCTTTTGCTTATCATCTAATGAGAGAATAAAACACCCACAAATAAAATCAAGGAATAGTGTTTTTTCTCAAGAGAAATACAACAAACTTAAGGAAATGAACTGTATTCAAATCTTAATGTATATAACGCTGAGATGGGTAAACCAAAGACCCCTAGGCATGTACAGGTGGACGCAGGTGCTAGGAAGAGAAGTATCCCATGTCACCAGTCACCCGCTATATTGCCTGATCTTGATTAAAGATTACAATTGATTGAGACTTTTAAAGCGAGGCCAAGCTACTAACAAAAAAGTTGATGCTGGCAGGGTTATAACAATCTCGTGTTAAAAGTTCATCATTTTCCGCAAATTCTACGGTGCTATAATGACCTGTTGGCGATTACAAATATGACTAAGTCATATGTTGGCTGATTTGTTTCATGCCCTTTGTGTAGACTGTCATTTTCCTAGTGCTATTGATACGGGTATCCCTATTCCTTTGTTTCGACTCGGGGCTCACGGCGGGTGTGATACGTCACATGGCCAGAGAATGAACTTGGCTCCTCCATGGCACCTGCTCGCTGCTTTTCGCTTTTGTCGGGAGGTCCGTGTTGCGCCTACACTCGATTTTGTATATGTTTTTTGGCATTATATTACGTTTGACACAATGTTAACTTCGCCTTTTTGTATTCAGCCGTAGTAAAAATTATATACAAAATGACTAAATGATTTTTATGACAAACGAAAGATAGCATTTGACCTATTGGCATTGCATACAAGATCATTGTTAAAGAATTTGAGAAACTTGAGAAATGTGCCTTTAAACAAGACAGGTAAATTCCTGTATAAAGCTTGCAGGATAAATAACAGTTGTCGGTGCGTTTGCTTTATATAAGGACTTCTAGTTACACAGCACCTATCGGTGTTTTTTTTATTGTTTCACAGGACACTGTAATATCCCTTTTAAGAACAATTTAATAACTTACCCTAAAATGATCTTCGATATCAGCATATTCTGCCTCCAGTGGATTTATAATGACTCTGCCCTCTGGTAATCCATTGCCCTCTTGGTAAGTTGGTTGATAAAGTGCTACTGGCAGGGTTCGAGTGCTAGATGTATCATGAAAAGAATCATTTATTTATATTATTTGAAGATTAAATATGTAATCACTATCAGTAAATTCTTATCATATTATTCTTGTCATCTATCTATCTATCTCTCTATCTCTCTATCTATCTATCCATCCATCCATCCATCCATCCATGGGTATTAAAATATAATTGCGTTATGGGGTTTGTGAATAAACAGAAATGAGTTTTGACTAAAGCAATAAATGTCAGTGTGTAGTGTGTAAGTTTAATTTTGGAAGCAAAATATAAAGTAATCTTGAATATCTTGCTACAAGTACATGGACTGGTGAAATATCATAATGTCTTAGAGGACGCGACTTACTCTTTGTGTCGATTTCTGACGTTGTAAATCACACACAGGATTCCAATTCCAACGAGACAGCCAACAACGATGCAACTCACGATTAATGTAGCAATTATACCAGAACCTTGGAAATTATAAAAGAACATTTCTGTAAAATGATAAATGGGTATATATCAGAATGATTTAGATGTGACATTGGAATGTTATAACTTACTGAGACACGTATTTTCGCTTCTATTTTCTTCTTTGTGTTGGTCTGTTTCACTCTTTGGTTTAAAGTCATGAGTCCAACATTCAATTGTTATATAATCCATTATGCATTTTTTGATATCACATAAACGGTCTGTTATCTGTGTTGATTGATTCATATTGATGTGAAAGCTGATGTTGTATTCAACACAATGAGGTGCATCATATACATCGTTGTCGAATGCATATATTGCTTTGCATCGCATCGAGCATGTATCAGTGCCTAAAAGGAAAAAAATAATGTCCTGTTATTCTTTTATTACCAAAATGTTCTTGTATGAAAATGTGGGAGAATGAAATGATATCTGATCCTACCGTTATTTTCTTTTATTAGAAACTTTATGGGGCAGTTTTGCATGGTCATCATTGCGTGAGTTTGAAGAGCTTGTTCCAAACACAAGTCACTGATCACATTTGAAAGAAAAACATGAGTTGAAAGTAAATGTTTGTGTATTTCATTTGAATTTTTTAATCAGGATTTGTAAACTATAGAAGAATGTAATTCAAACATACCTTTCATATTTGGTAAAGCACAGAACTTGCATAGGAAGATCCATCATGAAGCACAGAATAACACCTGCATTGTAAAGAAGTAATATTATATAAAAATTAAATGATAAATGTTGAAAATTATAGATGTACACAGTTGAATAATTTCTCATCATTGACACAATAACCGATTTACACAACATAATATAGGGGTTAAATACTTACTTTAATTAACACGTTACAAGCAAGCATTTCACATTGTGTCGAATACTGTCTGATATGTGCCATACAAAATGTTAAACATTTCTTAACTACAGATTTTCTCGTATACCTGATAAAGAGCTCATGGCTATTATAAATGGTCAACAGGGGATACTTACTCCTCCTTGATTCCTGATCACACCTTTGGTGTTTCCAGGGGTCTGTGTTTTACATAGTCTTGTTTTTATTTTATTTATTGGATTCAGTATAATAAACAATGATCAATCACACAAGTCCTATATCACACAATACATCATATTAAAATGGAAAACATCTCGTGGGAATCCGGGTTAAAATAGATCCTCAGTACCCAATGTTTGTCGTAAGAAGCCACCTCATGGGATGGTCCGTTGGATGAGACCACCAAAACCGAAATCCCGTGTAACAGCAGATCTGGCACGATAAAGAATCTCTTCCTATAAAAAGGCTGAAAGCGTCGAGCAAAGGGCCCTTTACCGGTATTGGTAACATCTCCATATGATTTTTCGAGTGGGATGTTAAACAATATACAACGCTGGGAATGTTGTAAATCATAAAAAATCTGACCAAAGTAATAAAACTTGAGGCTCACAAACTTGAATCTAGCTCAAAGCAGAAACAAAATTTTGCACACGGTCAATAGATACACCCTACATGAACCTTAGTGGCACATCAACAAGTATACAAGCAGACTAATTTTTGTTCCGTCTTAACTTAGACTTGGATCGCACTGCCCGTGTCGCTATTATCATCGTCATACCAAGACATACAATAACAATTTGACAAACTCACCAATTATTTTGAATCTAGTGTCCATACTCGTTAACTGGATAATGAAACTGTCAAAGGTTCAATTTCCTGAATTTGATTGTAACAGTGACATGAAGATTGGAATTGCGCTTATATACAAAAATAGCTTCCTGCTATTCAAGTATCAAGGAGAACATTTTAAAAAATTATTCATGTTTTTAAAAGGCATGGAATTAACCAGACTCGACACCAGATTCTTATGAAAACTGTGTTACCATGTCCTGCATGGAACTGTACATGAGAAAAATATCATGAGATCTTATCTGAGAAAAGTGAATGACCAATAGCAATTACGGAATTACTAAAAACAATTGGTAAATAATTCAAAGATCACGCATTATTCTCAATCTTATACAATCTGCTATATACACTTCGACATAGAATGACAAACACCCATCATTCAATTTGAAATGTATTACATACACTAATCTTTTCTCCTATATTGCCTATTGAAATTGAGATTGCGTTCTCATCCATACAATTCACGTTGTTGCAAACTCTTATATCCTATTTTTGTAGTGCCCCCGTCCGCATGATATTACCAAAATTGGATCAAATATTGAATCGATCTGTTCCGTTAATAAAGTACGAAAGTGAGTAGAACAATTGATATGTTTAGTACTTCCTGGCTTATATGTTTAGAACAGTACATGATAATATATAGTTTTTTTTCAATAATGTAAGGCAAAAATAACCGACAGTGATCAATCTGTTAAGTCCCAAGTAGAATACAAAATAACAGTTGGGCAACACGGACCGCTGGACACCCAGAGTTGGGACAAGGTGCCTAGGAGAATAAGATCCCCCGGGGTTTGGAAAAAATTCCCCGGGATCCCCAACAACCCGCCCGTGAGCCCAAAAGTCGTGATCAGGTAAACGGAACAATCCGTAGTTAAAAATCAGTGTGTGGAAAACGACTTAACAATGGCTAATGAAACACATCAGACAGCATTTGACCAATGTAGTAGACATATTGGTAAACTAAATTGTTTTATAACGACCACTAGAATTTTACGAAATGCTGCCTTTAAAAACGTGACTGTTGAAATCCCTGCAACGTTAGCTGCCCTCATCATCCGATAGACCAAAAAAGAAAGCATTCATTGTTTAAAACTTATCTGTTTAATTATGCTTGGTGTTATTTGTCAACAATTGATGCCTTTTTCTCCGAAGAATCTGATCCAATTTCTGTTGTTTCTAAGAGTCCTTGTTCCTAAATATTCGCTCGTATGTTCTCTGTATCAGTCATGAGAAAGGCGACTGTTTAATACCGTGTGCAATAATTGATTAAAGATGATTTGAAATTGATATCTATGATCAAGTCGCACAGAGAAATTTTATTCGATACATACGGAAAGTCGCTTTTCGATATGGGATTCATTTGATGAAAAATAGTTGTTTTTTGGTAAACATGAAATGACACTTGTGCATTGTAATAAGCATAGCGTTGCAGACATAGCACACTATACATAAAGTTCATAAGGTTATGCATTTACAAAATTCAAAATTGAGATAAAGTTTACCATATTTATTCAAGATAATATCATAAGCACAAATATGAAAGGTAGACCCTGAATAGCATGGTAACCATTGCATATGAATAGTGAAAATAACAAAGATCAATTTCTCAGATCCTTAATAAAATACAAATTAAGAGATGGGGCAAACACGGATCCCTGGATATACCGGAAGTGGGATTAAGCGCCTAGGAGGAGTAAACATCCCCTGTCAACCGGTCACATCCGTCATGAGCCCAATATCTTTATCAGGAAAACGGAGGCATCCGTAGTATAAACATCTGAGCATAAAGAACGGCCTAAGATTTGTATATAAAACACGCCAGACAGCATTAATATATTGGCAAAATAGGTCGCTATAACGACCATAGAATTTGCAAAATGTTGGCTTTAAACGTGACTGTTGAAGCCCTTTAAGGAATGAAAGTACTAGTAATTTTTATTCATTTTATACGATATAAAGTACGTTAGGGCAGTTTGTAAACGCAAAGCGGTTTATAAAATAGCGTAAACTGTCACAGCTTACTTTATATCTTATAAAACGTATAAAATTACTTTCATTTCTTATAATTCAATTTAATAAATTGTCTAGGAAATAATTTGATGAATAATTATAGAGATTTAATATGGTTTTTTTATGACGTGGATCAATATTGCCGTAGCAACAAAATGAAAAATGAACAGTCAAACACCTTGTGGTGTCATTATGAGAACGTCATGTGGAAACATTGTTTTATGCGATATGAAAATTGTTGCAAAAGTCAAATGAACCAATTAAATTGCATGTTACATTTACAAGTAAAATCAAATTACAGCAACATCAAATTGTTTTTATTAACCTGTTTCGATTTCAAAACAAATGATACGCAATATAAGCTTTTAATTTGCGTATCGAATCACTTGAGAGACATAAACACCATATGCAAATGATAATGTATATGGGAAGTCGACGATGGAGAGGCAATCTTCCGCAAGAGGTCGTTCCGCACGCAAAATTGCGTGCGAAGACGCAGATCATTATGGGTAGTATGGATGGAAAATCTTAAAGCATCCCGTTTGTCAAAAAGTTGGATTGTTATTTTGTTGTTTATGTCTCTCTGGCATTGGGTAAAATTTCATACAAATTGACGTTGCTCTTAACATACGGATTACTTTGCCTACTCGATCGAGATATAGCGCTCGCGATGTGTGTGGCCGGTGAATGAGGAATGCTTACTCCTCCTGGGTACCATGTCCCGCCTCTGCTTTGTCTGCACGTTCATGCTTGCCCCACTTTAGGTTTATAGATCTTTGTAGCAGTTTGGAGAGTAATCACTGTGCGCTATCTTCTCCTTTACATGTAGGAGAAACTTGAAAATATTTAAGTTTAGATATATCATAAAAATAAAGTACACTTTGTACTGTTGGAATATAACGAAATTGGGTGGCATTGATTTGGACAAAATGATGTTCATACTTGAGTCCTATAAACGACGTTGTCTGCTGTCAAATTCAGGAGTAAGGAAAACAAGAATGCTTTAACAATGGGTATGAAACAAGTCAGATAACAATTGACTGAATGACGACTTGCATTTATCATCTGTCCGAATGATGGATTGTATATTCTTTGACAAACTAGAGCGTGTTTATATATAAAGGTTATTGTTGGTCCACAATTTAACACCTCCTTTTTTCCAAAATCAAAAAAAATATGGATTTCTCTATTCTATGTAGATGTAAAGGCAAAGATAGCGAACATAGCTACATATGTATTGGTTCTAAGTGCTTCGCACAAGCTTATAGTATCTAATGAAAAAAAATTACGAGCAGAAAATACCCAAGAAAGTAATCCAAAAGATTACATGGCAAACGGGCAGCAAGCATACTGAAAATATGCGCGCTAAGTAATACTAGCAGCAAACATGAACCTTGATTACATATATGATCACTACGTATAGTACATAATTATCATCTAATATTACACGCACAATAAAAGCAGCATTTGATGACAAACCATTTGGCCAACAAAGTTGGCGATATAGCTTTGGATGTATTAAAACTTAGAATGCCCTTAGGAACAAATGTCGAATCAGTTTGGTTTGATACAAACATACCTAACGAACCAAGTGTAGTTAGATTTAAGATTCATTTCAGCAAAAATATATACAGATTAAGCGGTGGAATGAAGGGGAAGGGCGGAGGGTAAATTTTCTCCTTCCAAAGCATGAATTGCAGACAACCCACCAAGTACGCATTGTACTTCCTAGAAGTTATTTGCCATTGGTAGACTCGAGTTGATACTATGGAAGGAATAATTCCCCGTGACATATGTTTTCCATTGGTGTTTTGGCAGATGATATTTCATCAATTCATCATGGATGGAAAAAGCCTTTGTGAATATTTGTATGAATTTATTCCATGTCGGATAGAATTTTTTCATCAATTCCATGGATATTGAGCTGACACCCCTAAATTTTGCATGCCATCATGAGGAAAAAACTTGATGGGAAAATCTTGATGGAAGTCAATGGAAAACAAACTATCTGTGAGAGTTACGGCATACTTCAAAAAACATGAGGAATTTTCATAATTGTGGGCTGAGTAAGAATTAGATCCGATGGCAAATTCTTCTGATCTTTATGCCTTACTTTGGGAATGGAAAAAAAAGATCAAAGAAAATTAGAGGGAAAATATTTTCCTGGAAAATATTCCAGTTGCATGGAAAATTTTACATCACTTCATCGAATATGTTCCTATATAATGGAAATGATTAAAGCACTGATTAGATTTATCATGCAAATAGAAGTGAAAGTATATAAACACTTATGTGAAGGTCACTTCATATATGCCTGTAAATATAAAACCATTGTTATGAACACTATATGTCATTATGTCATTGGATCTTCTTAACATATTACCACCAGGAGTATTGTAGTCACCACATCGAATTCAGGGTTTAAACTTAAAACTTAAATTTCCCAGGAGGGCCACGTGGGCTGCCTGATATGTATATTTGTGAGGCCCACAATAACATGCTAGCCCACATCTAATGAACATTAATCAAGTATAAATATTTCTAAATTTATGAGACGTTATATGTGAGGGATGCATTGAGGGGAAATAGTCGCCTCCGATCTAACATCTATTTTGTATGCGTTATTTCTTTTTGGGACAATGAATTGAATATTATGCAAGTGCAGAGGAATTATCTGGATCTAGACAGAACAACCATAAGTTCGCATCGTATTACTGGTCAATTGTTGCATTCGATAAGTTGAACTGAACAGACCGATACACATAGCCACCAATATTTGAGTAGGTAGGATCCAGATTCTATTGAATGGAAATCATTGCTACAAATAAGGGAGAATTGCGAGAAGTTATTGAACGATGGAGCCTGGAGCTGGAATCGTGGCAAGTGACCCCGCGACACCAATCTATTAGGTAGCACCCACACTACAAATATTAAGGCTAAGTCCGGCATACGTGGGCAAATGGAAGGTTTTAACCCTAGTATCTGAATATTATTGGACAAAGTTGACGTAGTTAGTTATGCCCGTTACATAATACTAAGCTCTTCGTTGTCACAAGGTCATCCAGTTTGCGAATGATACAGGATAAACTAGATATCAAACGAATGAGTGTTTTTGTTCATGTGTGTCGACGAAACGAGAAGGGAGCTGTCTGCTTCTGCTCCCAGCATAGATAGCCAATGCGAATCAAATTGAGAAACACATGAAGAACAATTTTAACACCTGCATTCGTGTGATGTGTTCCTGAAATTGATTTAATAGTTACGCCTTAAAAGTCCTTGCAAATTTCTGATCTGCAGCTGAATGTGCATGGAAGCGTACGTTGTACTGGATTTTGTGACATCAATCCCTAGCGACAGATGTATTCCGCTCGTATAGTTTTTGGAAAATGAGATTGTTCCGTCAATCCATCGGCACATGTATGGAATTTTGGAAGCAAGAGGATGAGTATAGAATGGTCTACTGTCCGTTCTAATATATTGAAGTGTGGCAAGGTTTATCCGACCAATATGATTCATGTTTTGCACGTGTTACGTTGTTGATTTATTGATTGAACACGAAAAACCTGTTGCAGTGTCTAGACGTATCAGACTCGCGTGCAAATTCTGGAGTCGATCCGCTTATTTCTAAATAATTCTTTTCACTGATGGATAGAAGGGATTACTTCATGCTTAGTCGACGTGACGATCATTGATACTTAGACGCAAACAACGACAGTAGGGACCTTGCAATTGTCTTACGGTAGGATAGAAACCTTCAGTCGAGAAATTTATGTCACAAACAGAAGCGCCTTACTGATCCGCGCTTGGGATTGTGCGCTTATCTTTTCGCATGGTTCGATGTTAGAAACGACTGTTTGAATGAATTACATTTGAAATAATTACGAAATAGTTATGACCTAAACTACTACACCAAACTTGAATGTTCACTGCCCCGCCCTAATGTAATTGTGTGCCTACAGTATTGCGTGTTTATGTTCATACATCAGTCATGAGGTCCCACCGTCATGGCGTCTATTAAAGAAGATATACGATCAATATTTGTAAATACTGGTGTCAGCTAATATAAAAGGGATCTTAACAAAAAAATAATTGCATCTCAAATACCGTGTACTAACTTCAGAAACATATGATATGTTCGAATATCAGAAAGGTTTCTTTCATTCAAATAAAATGACTTGAAAATGGGCATATAAAATTTTTTACAACG
>CAJDSM010016814.1:2990-23468 GCA_903981925.1 Ostrea lurida | reverse complement strand
GCGGTTAGAATAGAAGACGTAGTGAATAGGTCTATTTTATTAAAAATGCACACAATAAGTGATGATGTAATTGTGACAGAAATGAAATTACTGTAATTTAATTTTGCACGTACATCATCAGACTATATGTTTTGTAACTTTTGACTTGCTTTATAATAAAACTACATTTTTTTCCCTCGTACGTTAACTGGGAAGTGTATTCTGACACACTAATGTACGATCAGATCATCTATATCTATATTTACTTAATTATCATTGTTCCGATTGATTCTTCTCCTTTGGTACATAACTATTAGATAGCCGAGATCAGTAACTATGTGCATTGACCTAATCTAGATTATAACCTAGTGACACGATTGACTGGGAGTGGATGTTATTCGTCGTCACACTAAATAATTATAAATTGAGGTGCCTCGGTAAGACAGAGATGTGTCATTCCCGTCATATCTTTCCAGTATCCGCTCAAGTTACCTCTTGCAGTAACTGATCCGTTACCCTTTTAGTTGAAATGAATAAACATAGTTTTTTCTTGGCTTGCACTGATTATCTTTTTAACGATCGGGCTTGTTCCGTTGAGGTCAAGCGAACAAATGGTTAAATTAAGTGCATAACTCACTTCGATCGATTAGACGTGTAATCGTTGAACAGATATATACATTTTGTGACAAATGTTAATTAGCTTTCAATTTTCAAATTATGCTGTTTATATATCGCACAAATAAAACCTGCAGAAGATCAGATCAAGGTGTATAATCTGGTGTTCATTGTAAATCGAAAAAATAGAGTAAATAAGTGTAAAAACGAAAAGTATATATGAACGACATGCTCGACACTTTAAAGCGAAGATTTCCAGATTTCCACCATCGTCAGAGTAAGTATTTCATTTGCCATTTTTGAATGCACGTAAAATATTTGATCGACAACAGTTGAAGTAGAGCAAACGAGTTGTACAAAAGTTTCATGTCCACAAAGTTGTCACGATATTCATTAAACCAAGATGCGAGAGATAATGACTGGAAAACCAAATGTGCACATGCTAAGCTAGGGAATATTGTAAAAGGTAGGTACGTATAGTTTGGACATATAAATCCCGTGGTATGTAAATATAATAATCTATGAGAATGGTCAATTACACGATAAGATAGTTTTGTATCAGGGATGGGTGCTAATATATTATAACAGGCTATGAAACTATCAAGTCAAAATGCTGCTCGTCAAGATACGTGTCCTACCAACATTTGTAAACCAATAATAGCATCGTTAAGAAAATTGAACCCAATATCTTTAACAAGAAAATAGCACGAAGAATTTACCGAAGAGGCAATTGCTCGGATGGAACAAACTTTTCGTTAGCAGTGTTTCATGAATATGTTGAAGAAACAAATCTAAAGCTGGGACAGGAATACGACTATAGGTAAATACCTCATTTGCTCATGGAATTGAACATAAGATGACCGTATTAAAAATGCTGAAGAGAACATTATTCAAATTGTAATCCAAATATTGCCAGAAATAGACTTTTGGAATAGTTTAGGTTAGGTAATGACCTGAGCATTGCATTTTTGAGCAAACACGTTGAGTTCTACACAAGATTTGCGAGCATCAGAAAAGGCAAACGTCCTGTATGCTAAATGACTGGGAAGGAATGGATATCTTAACCATATTTGGAGCAATAAAACTTTCAACTATCAACTTGCACTTATGGTGTGTTATCTTCATCAACTTATTCGGATGACGCAAGAGTCTTGTTCTGGCGTATTAATGCAGGTTTTGAATACGAGGCAAGCTACTCTACAGACACAGTTGTTTGTTGCAGGGGTTTGAACGTCACGTTTAAAGGCACATTTTCGGTAATTCGTAAATGGTCGTTTATAGACAATTTTCAGTTTACCATATATGAACCTTCATGTGAATGTTCCAAAATGCTGTCTGATGTGTTTCATACATTAGTTAAATGCCGAATTTTCACCACACGATCTGACTACGGAATTGCTGCCTTTAGCCCTGCATCAATACTATGGGCTCAACTCGCGGGTGTGACGGTGCAAAAGGGGATGTTATCCCTCCTACGGCACTGTGATCTCACTCTTCTTTCGGTCCAGGGATCCGTGATTGCCCAACTGCTTTTTGTATTTGTCTTAGTATTTTAGGACTTACAACGATTGTACTGTTTCGTTGATCTGTTGCCTTTACAGTATATCTGTGCATAAAGGCCCTGTCATTCAAACCGTCATGTACCCAAGTGCAAACAGTCATACGATCTAGTTGAACTTCTAATATAAATGAGTTATTAAAGAAAGCTGAAGAACAAAATAGTTTGAAGTGTCGCCCGTAAATCGTTTGAAGTATTTCAGGACGTTAGTACGACGACAATGCGCCTGGACACAAAGCACGTATTCAGGCTGGGTATTTGGAGGCGAAAAAGGCTACTATCCTACCACCCCCATTCCCGCTTTCTCCAGATTTAGCACCGTGTGACTTTTTCCTGTTTCCTCAACTTAGATTCCACCTATCTGAAAAAAATATGTAAATCAGAAAAATTTAATGCCCTTCGGTCTGCAATTTATAATTATATAATGGGTGAAAATGTTTCCAGAAGTTAACTGATCCTTAGGAAAGGTATACAGGCTAAGGGTGAGTACTATGAAGGATAGGAACAAATTTAAGGATCAAAGATGAATGAATATTGGTGAAACAGCCAAGTATCATTATTTTTGGAACACCCCTCGTTCATATTATGTTTCTTCAAACAAAACATGACATTATGAAATATACTTTTAAAGTATAATGTGGGTCCTTGTTATTTTTCATAGTTCCTTTTTGAAGTGGTACAACTTTGAAATTACATTTTATATTCCCAAATTAATATCCAATATAATTTTCTTTACGGAAAAACCCAATTTAATCATATTTCCTTTTAATGACATGTACTGGAATAATCTTCCTGAAAACATTTCCTTGTCAAAACTATATTTAATTGCATTATAGAACAGAAATGGATTTCCATATAGGTCGTTTAGAATGTAGAAAATCAAAAACCCCGTTGAGGATGTCTGCTCTTATTGACAGAACATTTGATAAAGTTGCCATTGATTAAAAAATATTAGCGCAATTATTGAATTGTGAGATTTTTAGACACACGTAGGTGGCATCACCAAGTATCTATCATAAAATGTTAAAGTACAACATATCGCTTCATTTATTTATATTTTATGTATTTTTATTTTTATTTTTTTTGCTGTGTGGTACTTTTACACGTGTGAGAGGGTTTTATGTACTGCTGGGTTCAATGGCGTGGCATGTGATATGTTGCTCGATTACTTCGGTTGTCGCTGCTCAACTTCAGTCTTAATGCCTTCAGTGATGCCAGAGTGCATGTCCAAGTCTTTCGATGCTTCCCAAGGGTAAAATTGTTTTTTCCTTTGGTTAAGGTTTGCAGGTTATATCATTTTGTTGAATATTTGGATCCTAATCAATAACAAGAATTAGGCAATATGGACTCGATACACGGATGTGGGATCAGGTGTGCTGGAGGAGTAAGCATCCCTGTTCGAACTTGGCCAATTCGCGTGACCTTTGTCTGATTAATAATGGAGTAATTCGTAGTCAAACTCAGAGTGTAAAGTAACGGCTTAACAATTGCTATGAAATTACGCCACGGTTTACGAAAATGGTCAGGCTTACTGGCAAACTAGTTATATGTTATATATGGACCATAGAATTAGCAAAATGCTGCCTTTATACTATGTGACCGTTAGAACCCTGTCATCAAATTTGTTTGTAAGTAGCATGCCTTGATTCAGAAACTGATCATACGCAAATCAATGTCATGCGTATCGAATTAAGTTGAGATACATACACACCATTGCAGTGAGAATGAATGTTTGGCTAAAATAATATTGAAGAGTTGACGATGGTGAAGCTGAAATCATCCCGTTTGACAAAATGCTGCGCTGTTGAGTTTACCGTTAATGCTCATGTTCAATAAAATATCCAAGTACGAAGTAGATATGGAGGACTTGTGGTGCTTTTATGTCATAAATCTACAGGTAGGTAGGTCGGTCAATCGTGAGGCTTTTTATTTCATCCAATCTTGCCTATTTTAGGGTCCGGTGTTTGTGTTGGGAACTGGAAAATTAATTGTGCTCCAGGTGCTTTGGTAGGTACATGTACTTAATATTAGAGATCTTCGGAATAAGTAGAGCGGGGATCTGACCCTCTTAATTAGATTTCAACATCTTTGATATTTCATTTCTATTTTCCCATTATCTCGATGATACCAAGCAAAGTTTAGTTCCTTCAATCGTGCAATTATTACGAATTGTATATATTATAAAATAACACAAATCACATTGATAAAGGCCTGCTTCTATATTACATATTCGTAGTTCGAACATTTTAAAGTTCTTCTTTTAAAGAATTGTTACTTTTGAAGCCCTTCAAAAGCTTTGATATTGCATTACCTGCTCTAGTTCAGACAAATCGCCGTCACAAATCAGAATCATATATTGTCCTCACTCTTTATCTCCAGCTACAACGCCCTTGCCCTCATCGTGTCAACGTAATATCCCTCAGCAACGTACTATATTGTATTTTAGAACACCGCAATCACCAGGAAAAAATTAACTGTACACTGGTATTATACATAGTTGTACATCAACATAATGGTAATATGTCCCAATGTGTGCTAAAGACAGTTTCATTGAGATCTAGGTTTTTGGTTGATTTTTATTCAAAAAACCTAAACGTAATAGTAAAAGTAATGCATTACTTGACTCAAGTAATGGTAATGTGATGCATAACTTATAGAATATAGAGTATTGGTAATCGCAATTACTTGAAGTATTGGTAATGCAATTAATTTCAATGAAATGAGCGCCTCATGTCTCGATTAATAGATGATACAATTGTTTTGTTTTGTGAAAGTGGGAAATTGTAGTGTTTCATTCTCCTAGAATCGTACATTAATCACACTAGTTTAAGCTGTCTTTTCCTCACTCATGCACAATTTAGATACTAATGATTGCAATTCCATTTCGTAAAAGTGTCATTGATAAAATTTGGTGAATCCGTGCACATGCATTTCCAGATATACACTTAATGATTTGATTCAATTATAATCGGAAGTGCTTTTAATATTATGTGTTGTTTTCAAAACTTTGTATAGCAGAGAGGAAGTATATTTCCTCTGCAATTCATATAATAATAAAAATTATGGGAAAATGGTGGCAAGACTTATTTTTGTTACAGGGCATTGAGTTAATCTAACGTCCTATGGCAAAAAGATGAAAGATTTCATACGTACTTGTAAGTATTCAACTATATGCATAATATTTCTAATTAAAACAGTCTAAATTTCATTTACATCAATCCTTAAGTATCACCTAACGAAGTTGACTCCTAATGTTTTGAAAACAGCTGTGAAGGATTTTCTCTCTATCTAGGCTCTAGATTAATACTTAATTCTATGGACAAAATATATCATTATATATTCACTACTTTAACCTATCAAATTGATAACATCAAAGGCAATTTTGCATGTCAATTCAAATTTTGAAATGATTTGGGATGGAATAGGAGTGTTGTTTTATAGAGAACCCCTAAATTTGCATGAATTCCCCAGATTATGGCACACTTCAAGCACACAAAGGTCAAGTTCTATGACATTCACTATTCACAATGTTTTTATTCTGAGTTTCCTGGTTTATTGTTTAGTTTTATGAACTCTTTTTATTCCATAATTCAAGAGTATACTCTCTAGATAATTTACAATACTACAATACTCAGGTGCAAACCATTTAGACCGTCTTTTTGCCGTTTTGTAGATACTTTTATCCATAGCATTGTGTTCCATCTTCAAATCCAAACAGAAGCCACTTTTAAAAGGTACTGCATGCATTTCACATGCTACTTTGTTGGTGTAATAAAATGATCGAATATCGTTATTTGAGGTAATCTATATAGTTTTTGCTAGACTTCCAAAGATATTTTGATAACAATGTATGTCGAAATCTTTGTTTTACGTCCCGTCAAGAATTTTTCACTCATAATGAGGTGTCACCAGTTGAAGGTGAAGTACAACAAATTTTGATCTATGGTTAGCATAGGTCAAACACCAAAGATTTAGACCTATGCTTCGCCCTGAGCCCTGTGCATAGGTTTGAATTTGTGGTACTTCACCTACAACTGGTTACGCCTCTATATGAGTAAAAAAAATTCTCAACGGGATATAAAACAAACAATTAATCAACCATGATCCTGACATGAATACAACCCATTTGTACATATAATAGCTATTAATATTTAGATATCTGAGTGTGTTGATTTTATTACAGCACAATGTGTTTAGATCATGCTCTTGAGATCCATTCTGTCCTTCACAATGGTGAATGTCCAGTAAAACTGCTTGAGAGTAAAGGTAACTCACTCTTTTCTTACTTGAATGAAAATATGTTATACTAATTTTGATGAATCTGAATTTATCATTATTTCAATACCTTTACATATTCATATATATACTCGTATATATCTCGTTTAAAGTCATCATTTCGCAAATTCTACGGTCGCTCTAATTACCTTGTTTACGATTACAAATTACCACTAGGTCATATCTTGACAGATTTGTTTTATCTGTCATTTTCCTATTAAATTTGACGACGGGTAATCCCATTTACTTTGTCTTATAAGGGCTCACGGCGGGTATGACCAGTCAGCAGAGGATGCTTATTCCTTCATGGCACCTGATCCTGCATTCGCGTTTGTGGGAGAACCGTGTTGCCCTACATTCGATTTTGTAATATATGGGGGGATTATGATTGCGTTGAACACGATGTTAACCGCCAATTTATATATAGATACAGATATACAGATTTGTATTCTGTATCTATAGGACTTATGAAGAGATTAATCATTGTTCAGTGTTAGTTATCTTCGCCTTTTATTCAATGCTAATAAATTAACATGACTTTTTAAATAATTGCTTCAGTATGTCTTATTGGTACCCTACCTTTCGTATTCCCTATCCACACCTTTCGTATTCCATAGCCATACCTTTTTGTATTTTTCATCGTCGCCTTTTCATTTATACAAAAAAAAAATCAATAGAGACTTAGCTTATCTGTGCTAGATGAAAACGTGTTGACTAATTTTTATTCAGGTCTGCTGGGAACGGATGGAATGCTCTGTTATTTTATATCACATTATTAATGTATCTTTTATAAAAACAATAAAAATACAAAAAAACTTGCAAGTTGAACAATGTTATTTTTAGAATACCTTCTGTCAATGCTTACATTCCGCTTTTTTTTCATTTAGTTCAACCCTGCAGGTATACATGCGTGGGGAAGTATAACTTCAGGGAAGGACACAGTAGGTGCATTGGCTACAATATTAGCTTTAATCTTACTGGTAAACTATCATCAATTTTCAAGAGCTTTCCATGCGGAATAGAGAATTGTAATGTGGATTTTATTGGATTTACCTGCTGGAAGAACGACACCTGGAATATTGTAGTAGACGCATCAAATTACACTCTGTTGAATAATCAAACACCAGGCAGAAATGATACAACAAAGTCGAAAAATGGATGCCTAAGTAAGTATTTCTTGCAAACAAAGTTGATTATATGTTCCAAATGGCTGGATTCTTGATATCTACAGCCCAGTTGCTATGTACTATGTTACTAGCTTGAAATACGGATATGTATTTAATTGCAGTGGTAAAATTAGAAATTCATATCAAAATTAAGGATTATCTCATTCAGGCATAGCTCTGATCCTTCGAAGTTTTTGGCCCCAATCTTTTGGCACTACATTGATCACTTTTACTTTCATGTTTCGGATTTCAAACATTTCGGTTTGAGCATCACTGAAGAGACATAATTTGTCGAAATGCGCATCTGGTGCATAAAAATTGATACCGTATATGAATTTATATCTACATGTATACTGTTTTGAATATAGCCTGCCAGTCGGTTATAAGATTAACTATCTTTCTCTTGGTACTCTACTTCATAATTCAATGTTGTTTATGTTGTTGAAGGTAAAGCCACCATCGTTGGTTTGATATTAGGATGCTCGTCCGGTGGAATACTTTCAGGATTGGCAATCTTCCAAATCATTTCTCGTCTTAAGCGTCGTCGTAATGGGTATATATATTTCTTTTATTCTAATAAATCAGTGATTTTTTACTACAATCTAATTTAATGAGAACTAAATAAGTGTAGTTTTATATATATTTTCTTATCGTCAAAACTATCAATACTCTATCGAATTGAAGTCATCTGGTTGGTTGGTTGGTTGGTTGGTTAGTTGGTCAGGAAATTGATATGAAACGGCAATATCAAATTTCGTTTTGTTTTCTTAATAGACCTCCTATCAATTTAACAAACCATAAGCATTGGAATGTTACAACGTCAAATCAATTTATGTGTACGTTCATTTAAAACAGGGTACTTAAGACACAGCTGCCGACTTCCGTACGTTTTCGTCAGCGACAAGGCAATGTTAACCAGTCACATGAAGAAATGATAGAATTTAATCCTTCAGATTCACAATACAGTGATATAGAGGAGCATTTCAGGGTTGGTATTTGTCGATAGAGTCATTCATTTATAGATGATACTTTTTTCCATTGAATAGAACCAAAAGGTTAAAAATACCAACATTTAACATATCTCAGTCATGATATCAATAAAAGCCATGTACAGTTTAATTTTAATTTTATTCTAATACTCTCGTCAGTTGAACATTGTAGTGTCGTCTTCATCTTAAAGGAGAATTTCCATTCATGCTCAACTTTGTCTTTACTATTGTAGACTATACACAAGGCAATTCAAGTTCCTTCATATAAGGAAGATTCTTCACTCGTTTCAAGGTCACAGGAAACAATTTATCACCATTTAAATGAAACAGAAGATTCGTTGAACTATGGTAGACAATTACAACGTGGCACTTTACTCTCGAGTGATTTTCCCACACATGATTACGAGGATAGTAAAACAGTCAAGGCGATGTACAGAGGAAGTCCTTCATTGAGATCTGTGGTGATTCATATTGGTAGTGTATCATCTAAGTCAAGCAGTGACACAAAAACATCACCAACAGGGAGTGATGAGGGTCAAAAATACTACGCACTGGAGAAAGAATATCTAATATTACAACCTTCTGAGACGAATTCTAATTAGACATGGTCTTTTATTTCATATGAATTTAACATAATTTGCGAAAATAATAATAAAGAACAGTCTTGCACCGACTTCTTCATGAGTCTGATACATTAAACCAAAAATGCTTGTTTACATTTTTCAGTCACACACATATTAGATAAGCACTCTTCATCCACCTACTATACCTTAGTAATGTGCAATAGATACGAACGTTCATATTCATTTATATTCATCAAGTATCCATTTTCTTCAAAATATGTGATTATAATGAGGTCAAATGAGATTAAAACAAAGAAATACAAGACACAAGCACACAACGACTTTATCAAGAATCTGATACATTAGATCAACATTAATCCAATATATATAAAGCACAAAGAAATTCACTATTGTGTAAATGCCCCCTTCCACCCCTGTCGAGCTTGAACTCACGGCTTGGGAAACCAAATCTCCTAGCAGCGGGTGACCAGCGAGCTAGGCCACTTGACCATAATGAGAAGTCAACAAGCTTGCTTTTGAAGACGATGTAATTCTCGTAACGATGCCACACGCTGCACGGTCATCGTGAATAGAAATAGAAGATGATCATACAAGATACACATATTGCAACGAATAAATCAACAAAACTGCCCAAGTCAAAAAATATTTTTGATATAAAGCACATATAATTGCGCTATGATATGTATACTCCCAGTGTTCAAATTAACACCAATGGAATCATAACTCCTAGCAACTGATGGCAAGCGCGCCAGAACTCTTAAAAAGTATGATAGATAGATAAATAAATATAGAATAAGATAGATAGATAGATAGATAGATAGATAGATAGATAGATAAGATAGATAGATAGTAGAAAGTTGGTAAAGTAAATACGCGAAATTGCACTTATATATATATATGCGACATAAATCGTATAATAATGTGGCAATTCATTAAGGTATATTTTGAAAATAAATCATTTTCTTTGGTTTAAAGTTCTATTTTCTTTTCCCTTTGGATAGAAAATAATATATCTTTACCATACTATCACTTGTGTTCATTTTAGATACTTATTTGACTTCTGTTTAATGGATTTGAGGCAATATTAATGTACAGTTATTTGAAATAAAAGTTATATATAAATTGGCGAGTTACAGTGTGTTAAACGTAATCATAGTCCAAAAACATAATATACAAAGTTGAGTGTAGGGCAACACGGACCTCCGACAAAAGCGAAGGTAGGATCAGCTGCCATGGAGGAGTACAGCATCCTCCTGCTGACCGGTCACACCGCGCATGAGCCCTTAGTCGAAACAAAGTAAACGGGATTGACGGTCGTCAAATCTAGTAGGAAAATGACAGTCTAAACAAGGTTATGTAAACAAACCAATTAATATAAGACTTTGGTGATAATTTGTAATCGCAAACAAGTCACATATGACAATCGTAGAATTTGAACAAATTATAAATTTAAACGAGAATTCGTTATAACCTGCAACATCAAACTTTTGCGTTAGTAGTTTGCCTCGCTTTAATAAGTTTTCATACGCATGACTGGCCTTGCGTATCAACTGGGAGATATGCACACTTTTTAGCAGGTGACGTGGTACATTACTCATATAAAAGGAAAGTGTAACGATTGCAAAGTTAAAGTCATCATCGTTTATTCATATATGTAGCTATCTGTCTGCCATTAGAGTCAATATTAAGTAAAAATGTCAAAAATATTGTAGCACATATGTCAGATTCCGTGGTGTCCTTTATTTCGAGTTCGTCGGGATATAGCAAATGTACATAATTATAAAATTGTGATTGTTAATTGATAAGACATCAATCTATATATCTATATGCAAACGTTTAAAGAACACGGCGATGTTGTTGTTTTTTTGTTGTTGTTTTTTTTGGGTTTTTTTTTTTGGTTTTTTTTTTGGGGGGGGGTAGTTGGGTTTTTTTATCCGTAACAGTTTTTTAACAAAATTCTGCATTGATTGAATATAAAAAATAAGTGTGCCGGTAAGGGTCACAATCATATGACGACAGCACTAGATATGTGATGGAATAATTAATGCTCAGAGCTGTTGTCACTAAAGCTCATCGCCAGAAATGGGATCCGAACGACATGCAGGTCTCAGGCCTATATTGTACAACATGTAGGTCTGGTGAGAAGAATTCTTGCTGATGCTCAATCAAATATTTCATCATTCTCTATGTTAAATTGTGTGTGTTTGGTTGATTAAATAAAGCAGACGAACTTGTTTATTTTATATTAAAGCCAAGGATTTTTGTTCGTGCTAATTTCATAGTCTTGTACATACTTGTCGACATTAGCACTCTTTATTTTGGTTGATACCGCGTTTATCATTTCGTACTTACAAAAATGTAACAATCCAAGGAAAAAATCTTCATCTCGATTATTCAGGCCGGAAAAGAAGACATAAAGCTCTATATAAATGGCATTATTATTCACTTGGCCCGTAGCCTCGCTGTCTGATCACATCTCCGAGACTGTGATCGAAGAAATCACCTCCATTAATATTGGTCTGAAAAATGAAGTAATTAATCCATGGTAGATCAGAGCCCAAATGTATCGCTTAAATGAAATTTAAGATGAAATATACAAGTTATTTTGTGATTTTTTAAAAACAAGTTTCATCCAAATATATTTTTTTTTAAAATGTGCTCTAGATCAGAGTTAAAATTTGTCTATACTAAATCATTTGCTTTCTGTGCCCATTAATCATTTCAAGTCCATAAAAACTAACTACATCTACTTTCTACATATACATGTATTATTAGTTACATGGTTTGTAGTTGACCTAATATGGCTTATACATGGTCAGTAAATTCCATATGGGCGCGAGAAGCGGAGCTCGAGCCCCATAGGAATTACTGACCATGTATAAACCATATTGGTCAACTACAAACCATGTAACAATATATTTACCGATGCCTTTTTTCTAAATAGCATATGTATGAAAACTTGCTGTTGATGATCACTTACTATGGCACTTTGGCCTGAAGAAACTATGACGTCACAAAGAAGTTGGACGTTAGAAATTTCGTAGTTTACGTAATGTAGTTCTAGTTTCCAATGAAACTAGCTATTGGCCGTTGGGAATTCATTCGACGACGGGGTGTATTCTTTGAAAGTAGTCAGACGCTTTGAAAACAAATTTGAAGAACGGAAAAAACTAATACTCTTAACCGTGTATAAGGACTAATGGCTCCTATTCGACTTATGTTTGGGATTTCTACTGACCATGTATGGAATTCCATGATCTTCACGTGATCGATATAAAACCAATGTAATGCTACAAATTAGCAGGAGGTAAGCTATGTAACATTGGCTGCTGTCTTCGTCTTTCATAAAAATGATTTCAGAAGAATCAGAATGTTTTGTAAAAATAAAAGCAGCAGTTTTGAGTAAGAAATGTGATACGTGTAAGGATTTAGAGTAACTTCAGCACTACAAACTCAACAAATCTTTAAAGTTATATACACTGTAATCACGAAGTTTATTGGTTTTTTGGGTTGCTATACAATGCTTCACTAAACGGAGAATTAGGACCGTCCTATTCCGTTCAAAAGGCGGACACAATGGTAGAACGAATTACAAACTTATAGTAAATTACATGGAATAACACTAGTACCGGGTGAGATTCTTTGTGATTGGGCTGTAGCATTATTATAGAATAACTTAGATTTAAAAAAAATTAAATAATGATGAAGAAAGTTAATACAAAAAAAACCTGATGCATATCTAAACACAAGTACTCTGAAGTTGATATAAAGCAATGCTGGAGTTCTCATTGACAATATCTTTGTAGTTTTTGGCAATCAGGTCTCCAACAGTCTGTATGGAATTCCAATGGGCACTAAATTGTGCTCTTTTTTTTAGGTGACCTATTTTTTTATATTCTTATGAGGAGAATTCTTTCAACAAAGCTTCTACATGAAAGAGAAATCCTCTAGCGGTGGCCTTTAGTTCAATCATTTCGATATATTGACGATGTTTTATCCATCAATAATAATGATTTTCAATTCATATGTCGATTCAAATATATCCCACTATTAGAAATAAAGAACACCACAGAGTCTTTCCATGTCTGCTTCGTATTGGATATTTTTATTGAACATTGACATTAACGGCAAACTAACACTCAACTTTATGACAAACGGGACGATTTCAGCTTCTTCCATCGTCAACTTCCCATATATATGTAGCAATATTCCATCATCACCTGCATATGGTGTGTTATGTCTCTCAACTTATCGATGCACAAGAGCTTGTTCTGCGTATGATCAGTTTGTTGAATCGAGGCCGCTACTTACAGACAAGTTGTTGTTGCAG
The DNA here is from genome assembly GCA_903981925.1 of Ostrea lurida. Classification (NCBI taxonomy): domain Eukaryota; kingdom Metazoa; phylum Mollusca; class Bivalvia; order Ostreida; family Ostreidae; genus Ostrea; species Ostrea lurida. Next base: position 9,972 of record CAJDSM010016814.1, on the reverse strand, counting down.
GAGTTTCAACAGTCACGTTTAAAGGCAGCATCTTTCGTTAAATTCTATGGTCGTTATAACAATTTAGTTTACGCAATATGACCTATCATTGAGTAAATGCTGTCTGATGTGTTTTTCATAGCCATTGTTAAGCAGTTTTTCACCACACTGATTTGACTACGGATTTGTTCCGTTTACCTGATCAAGACTATGGGCTCACGGCGGGTGTGACCGGTTCAACCGGGGATGCTTATCCTCTAAGGCACCTGTCCCCTCTGATGTGTCTAGGGGTCCGTAGATGACCAACTCTTGTTTTTGGTAGTCTATTTAGGACTTGCGAGTTGATCACTGTTCGCTATCTTTGCCTTTACAATCTACATAGAATCGAGAAAATCATATTTTTTTTGATTTTTGGAAAAAAGGAGGTGTTAAATTGTGGGACGCGCAACAATAACTTTATATATAAAACGCTCTAGTTTGTCCAAGAAATACAATCCACATTCGGACAGAATGATAAATGCAAGTCGTCATTCAGTCAATTGTTTCCTGACTTGTTTTTCATAACCCTTGTAAAGCATTCTGTTTTTCCTTACTCTGAAATTTTGACAGCAGACAAGTCTTTATAGTGACTCAAGTTATGAACAATCATTTTGTCCAAATCAATGGCGCCAATCGTGATATTCAACATTGTACAAAGTGTAACTTTAATTTTTATGAATATATCTAAACTTAAATAATTTTCAAGTTTTCTCCTACATGTAAAGGGAGAAGATAGCGCACCAGTGGAATTACTCTCCAACACTGCTACAAAGATCTATAAACCTAAGTGGGGCAAGCATGAACGTGCAGACAAAGCAGAGGCGGGACATGGTAACCCAGGAAGGAGTAAGCATTTCCTCATTCACCGGCACACAACATCGCGAGCGCTCATATCTCGATCCAGTAAGGCAAAGTAATCCGTTATGTTAAGGAGCAACGTCAATTTGTATGCAATTTTTTACCCAATGCAGAGAGGACATAACAACAAAATAAAATGCAAACTTTTTGACAAACGGGATGCTTTCAGATTTTCCCTCCATGAACTACATAATCATCTGCTCTTCGCACGCATTTTGCGTGCGGAACGACCCTCTTGCGGAAGATCTGCCTCTCCATCGTCGACTTCCCATATATTATCATTTGCATATGGTGTTTATGTCTCTCCAAGTGATTCGATACGCAATTGAAAGCTTATATTGCGTATTCATTAGTTTTGAAATCGAACCGGTTAAAAAAACAATTTGATGTTGTGTAATTTTGATTTTTACTTGTAAATTAAACATGCAATTTTAATTGGTTCATTTGACTTTTGCAACAATTTTTATATTCGCATTAAAACAATGTTTCCACATGACGTTTCTCATAATGACACCACAAGGGTGTTTACTGGTTCATTTTTTTCAATTCTTGTTGCTACGGCAATATTGATCCGCGGTCATAAAAAAAAAAATATTAAATCTCTATAATTATTTCATCAAATTTATTTCTTAGACAATTTAATTAAATTGGAATTATAGAAAATGAAAGTAATTGTATACGTTTTATAAGATATAAATAAGCTGTGAACAGTTTTTAACGCTATTTTATAAACCGCTTTGCGTTACAAACTGCCCTAACGTACTTTTATATCGTATAAATGAATAAAAATTACTAGTACTTTTCATTCCTTAAAGGGCTTCAACAGTCACGTTAAAGCCAAACATTTTGCAAATTCTATGGTCGTTATAGCGACCTATTTTGGGCCAATATATTAATGCTGCTGGCGTGTTTTATATACAAATCCTTAGGCCGTTCTTTATGCTCAGATGTTTATACTCAGCGGATGCCCTCCGTTTTCCTGATAAGATATTGGGCTCAATACGGATGTGACCGGTTGAACAGGGGATGTTTACTCCTCCCTAGGCGCCTAATCCACTTCGGTTATCCGGGATCCGGTGTTTGCCCATCTCTAATTTGTAATTTTATTAAGGACTGAGAACATTGATCTTTGTTTTTTCACTATTCTATGCAATGGTTACCATTGCTATTCAGGGTCTATCTTTCATATTTGTGCTTATGATATTATCTTGAATAAATATGGTAAACTTTATCTCAATTTTGAATTTTGTAAATGCATAACCTTATTGACTTTATGTTAGTGTGCTATGTCTGCAACGCTATGCTTATTACATGCACAAGTGTCATTTCAATGTTTACCAAAAAACAACTATTTTTCATCAAATGAATCCCATATCGAAAAGCGACTTCCGTATGTATCGAATAAAATTTCTCTGTGCGACTTGATCATAGATATCAATTTCAAATACATCTTTAATCAATTATTGCACACGGTAATTAAACAGTCGCCTTTCTCATGACTGACACAGAGAACAACGAGCGAATATTAGGAACAAGGACTCTTAGAAACAACAGAAATTGGATCAGATTCTTCGGAGAAAGGCTCAATTGTTTTGACAATAACACAAGCTAATTAAACAGATAAGTTTACAACAATGAATGCTTTCCTTTTTTTGGTCTATCGGATGATGAGGGCAGCTAAGTTGCAGGGATTTCAACAGTCACGTTTAAAGGAGGCATTTTCGTAAATTCTTGTCGTTATAACAATTTAGCTTTACCAATATGTCTACCATTGAGTCAAATCGCCTGTTTCCTGATGTGTTTCATAGCCATCTGTTAAGCCGTTTTTCCACACACTGATTTACTACGGATTGTTCCGTTTACCTGATCACGACTTTGGGCTTCACGGCGGGTGTGACCGGTCCAACCGGGGATGCTTATTCCTCTAGGCACCCGATCCCACCTCTGGTGTGTCACAGCGGTCCGTGTTTTGCCCAACTTTTTATTTTTCGTATTCTACTTGGGACTTACAAGATTGATCACTGTTCGTTATTTTTGCCTTTACATTATTGAAAAAAAACATATATATTATCATGTACTTTCTACCAACAACATATAAGCAGCAGTACTAAATATCATATGTTCACATTTCGTTACTTTAAAACGGAACAGACGATTCAAAGGTGTGATCCATATTTGGTAATGATCATGCGGTACAGGGGGCACTACAAAATAGGTATAACGAGTTTGCAACAAACGTGAATGTATTGGATGATGAACGCAATCTCAATTTCAATAGGATATAGGAGAAAAGATTCAGTGTATGTGAATATTTCCAAAATTGATTTGATCGGTGTTTGTCATTCTAATGTCGAAGTGGTATTATAGCAGATTGTATAAGACTTGGAGAATAATGCCGTGACTCTTTTGATTATTTACCACATTGTTTTTAGTAAATTCTATGCTATTGTTCTTCACTTTCTCAGAATAAGATTCTCAATGATATTCTTTCTTCATGTACATGCATGCAGGACATGGTAAAGCAAGTTTCATAGATCTGGTGTCGAGTCCTGGTAAATCCCAATGCCTTTTAAAACAATGAATAATTTTTTAAAATGTTCTCCTTGATACTTGAATAGCAAGGAGCTATTTTGTAATATAAGCGCATTCCAATCTTCATGTCACTGTTACACATTCAAATTCAGGAAATTGAACTTTGACAGTTTCAAATTCATCCAGTTAACGAGTATGGAACTAGATTTCAAAATAATTTGGTGAAGTTTGGGGTCAAATTGTTATTGTAATGTTTTTGGTATGACGATGATAATAGCGACACGGGCAGTGGATCAAGTCTAAGTTAAGACGGACCAAAAATTAGTCTGGTTGTAATACTTTGTTGATGTGCACTAAGGTTCATGTAGGGTGTATCTATTGACCGTGTGCAAATTTGTTTTCTGCCTTTTTGAGCTAGATTCAAGTTTGTGAGCCTCAAGTTTATTACTTTGGTCACGATTTTTATGATTTACACATTTCCCAGCGTTGTATATTGTTTAACATTCCCACTCTGAAAAATCATATGGAATGTTACAATACCGGTAAAGGGCCCTTTGCTCGACTGCTTTCAGCCTTTTTATAGGGAAGAGATTTTTATCTGCCAGCATCTGCTGTTAACACGGACTTTCGGTTTTGGTGTCCACTCCAACGCGACCATCCCATGAGGTGGCTTCTTACGATCAAACATTGGGTACTGAGGATCTATTTTAACCCGGATTCCCACGAGATGTTTTCATTTAATATGATGTATTGTGTGATATAGGACTTGTGTGAGTTGATCATTGTTTATTATACTGAATCCAATAAATAAAATAAAAAGCGAACTATGTAAACACAGACCCTGGAAACACAAAGGTGTGATCAGGAATCAAGGAGGAGTAAGTATCCCCTGTTGACCATTTATAATAGCCATGAGCTTCTTTATCAGGTATAACGAGATAAAATCTGTAGTTTAAGAAATGTTTAAACATTTTGTATGGCACATTACAGACGTATTCGAACACAATGGAAATGCTGCTTGTCCGTGTTAATTAAAGTAAGTATTTAAACCCTATAATTATGTTGTTAAATGGTTATTGGTGTCAATGATGAGACATTATTCAACTGTGTACATCTATAATTTCAACATTTATCATTTAACTTTTTATATAATATTACTTCTTTACAATGCAGTGTTTATTTCTGTGCTTTCATGATGGATCTTCCTATGCAAGTTCTGTGCTTTACCAATATGAAAGTATGTTTGAATTAGCCATTCTTCTATAGTTTACAAATCCTGATTAAAAAAATTCAATGAAAATACACAAACATTTACTTCAACTCATGTTTTTCTTTTCAAAATGTGATCAGTGACTTGTGTTTGGAACAAGCTCTTCAACTCACGCAATAGACCATGCAAAACTGCCCATAAATTTCTAATAAAAGAAAATAAACGGTAGGAATCAGATATCATTTCATAACTCCCATTTTCATACAAAACATTTTGGTAATAAAAGAATAATCAGGACATTATTTTTTTTCCTTTTAGGCACTGATACATGCTCGATGCGATGCAAGCAATATATGCATTCGACAACGATGTATATGTGCACCTCATTGTGTTGATATACAACATCAGCTTTTCAATCAATATGAATCAATCAACACAGATAACAGACCGTTTATGTGTATCAAAAATTCATAATGATTATATAACAATTGAATGTTGACTCATGACTTTAAACAAAGAGTGAACACAGACCACACAAAGAAGAAAATAGAAGCGAAAATACGTGTCTCAGTAAGTTATAACATTCCAATTCAACATCTAAATCATTCTGATATAATACCCATTTATCATTTTAAACAGAAATGTTCTTTTATAATTTCCAAGGTTCTGTATAATTGCTACATTAATCGTGAGTTGCAATCGTTGTTGGCTGTCTCGTTGGAATTTGGAATCCTGGTGTGTGATTTAACAACGTCAGAAATCGACACAAAGAGTAAGTCGCGTCCTCTAAGACTTACTGATATTTCCACCAGTCCCATGTAACTTGTAGCAGATATCAAGATTACTTTATATTTGCTTCCAAAATTAAACTTACACACTAACACACTGACATTTATTGCTTTAAGTCAAAACTCATTTCTGTTTATTCACAAACCCCATAACGCAATTTATATTTTAATACCCATGGATGGATGGATGGATGGATGGATAGATAGATAGAGAGATAAGAGATAGATAGATAAGATGACAAAAATAATATGATAAGAATTTACTGATAGTGATTACTATTTAATCTTCAAATAATATAAATAAATGATTCTTTTCATGATACATCTAGCACCGAACCTGCAGTAGCCTTTTATCAACCAACTTACCAAGAGGGCAATGGAATTAACCAGAAAGGGCAGAGTCATTATAAATCCCACTGGAGGCAGAATATGCTGATAATCGAAGAATCATTTTAAGGGTAAGTTATTAATTGTTTCTTAAAAGGGGATATTAACAGTGTCCTGTGAAACAATAAAAAAAACACGCGATAGGTGCCTGTGTAACTAGAAGTCTTATATAAACAAACGCAAACCGCAACTGTTATTTATCCTGCAAGCTTTATACAGGAATTTACCTGTCTTGGGTTTAAAGGCACATTTCTCAAAGTTTCTCAAATTCCCTTAACATGATCTTGTATGCATGCAATGGTCAAATGCTATCTTTTCGTTTGTCATAAAATCATTTAGGTCTTTTGTATATAATTTTTACTACGGCTTGAATACAAAAACGGACGAAGTTACAAATTGTGTCAAACGTAAATCATAATCCAAAAACAATATACAAAATCGAGTGTAGGGCAACACGGACCTCGACAAAAGCGAAAGCTGGAGCAGGTGCCATGGAGGAGGCAAGCATTCTCTGCTGACTGGTCACACCCGCCGTGAGCCCCGAGTCGAAAAAGCAAACGGGTTACCCGTAGTCAAATCCAGTGGAAAATGACAGTCTAACAAAGGGCATGAAACAAATCAGCCAACATATGACCTTAGTCTAATTTTGGTAATCGCAAACAAGGTCATTATAGCGACCGTACAAGAATTTGGCGAAAATGATGAACTTTTAAACGAGATTTGTTATACACCCGCACCATCAACTTTTTTTGTTAAGTAGTTGGCCTCGCTTTAAAAAGTCTCAATCAATTTACTTTTCAAGATATTGCAACTATAGCGGGTGACTGTGACAATGGGATACTTCTCTTCCTAGACACCTGGTCGCACCTGTACATGCCTAGGGGTCCTTTGTTTACCCTAACTACAGCGTTATATACATGTATGAAGATTGATACAGTTCATTTTCCTTAAGTTGTTTAGTTTTCTCTTGAGAAAAACACTATTTCCTTGATTTTAATTGTGTGGGCTGTTTTATTCTTCATTAGATGATAATGCAAAGCTATTCAACGTACCCTCGTACAAGGAAGAATCGTTCATCGAGTTCGAGATCGAGAGAAAACATTACCACCATTGAGTGTAATTGGAAGAGAGAAAGAATATGGACAGGGATGCAAGTGTGTTAATTTCCAGCGATTCTCTATCCTACAGT
>CAJDSM010016812.1:0-11073 GCA_903981925.1 Ostrea lurida | reverse complement strand
AAAATTGGTACCGTATATGATTTATACTATGTGCCATTAAGAAATATTTTTGATCATTCCTTTACGGATCTAGTGCTTCATCTCCAAATGTTCTGTAAAATATGTGATATATTGATATCCAGGGATTCAATTACTAGTATCTCACTGGACGTAATTTCTGTATCAAAACTTTCAGAAATTCGACCTGTAAATCTTCCGACGTTGTCTACGCAATTAAGTGTAACATCTATGGATTAATTTATGTTGGGGAAACTGAATAAAAGAATATTGGGGCACAGATTTCAAATAAATAATGGTGGTAATATAAATTGGCGAAGTAAACAATGTGTTAAACGTAATCACAGTCCAAAAAGTATATATACTAAATCGAGTGTAGGGCAACACGGACCTCCGACAAAAGCGAAGGCAGGATCAGGTGTCATGGAGGAGTAAGCATCCTCTGCTGACCGGTCACACCCGCCGTGAGCCCTTAGTCGAAACATTGATGTCCCGCGGGAGAATCCGAGGGGCACCCACCGATCTGTAAGAGCCTGTGCTCCTGTGAGACTCAACAGAGTGGCACATTTTTGTACTGGGCGACGTATATCTTTGTTGTACTTCTTTATACTCATAATGGCATATATACCGAACGACAAGTATCCTCGGGGACAAATTGTCCACCAGCAGAGATACATATTCGTTGGTTAACTAACTTCTCTATAAACATTTTAAAACTTCCCCAGATCATTTCATCTTGTCCATGAGAGTTAAAATTTTAGAAGAAAAAAATACACAAACAATCCAACCGCTTATCGTAGACAACGAAATCACAGAATCAAGACCCTGGGCACTGCATTTCCATATGGATACAACAACAACGTATGCAATATAGGACAAGGAATAACGTATATATTATATGTTATTATAGCTACAGGCAGGTAATATCGGCTGATAAAAGTTATCTGTGTTTCATATTTCCCGAGCCGAAGGCAAGGGAAATATGAAACACAGACAACTTTTATCAGCCCATATTACCTGCCTGGGGCGGTAATAACAATTTTGTCATACTTCAAATCAATATAATTAAATTTTCCACACGGTTTCCCTTGATAATGTGTAGGTTCAATTTTCCGAGTAGTGACGGGTAACGTCACTGATCTGAACTTTGTACGTCACAATTGTACACGTCACAGACAAATGATCGAAGTGTTATTATGACGTTGGTTGAGGCAAAATCCATGCGGCATGAACTTTGACATTTGTTTTGTTTCAAGAGTATCTCCACTTCGCCATTTTCACTGTTTACAAACTTTGTATCAACGTTGTGTTCATCTGCCCTTGTAATACAAGAAAATCTGGATCAATTTGAATTACCTATACCTTTATTGGATTCCAAAATTGCATAAAACCCTTACAACAAGAATACTCGCTGGCTCCAGTAAGTGCTCTACCAAGTCCTCTTTCTCTACTTTTTGACTAACTACTAACAGCTATAAAGAATCTCTTCAGAGATACTGTTCCACTACATATTCCAGAAGTGGTGTCAATCGATGTGGATTCTTAAAAACTCTAAAGAGCTTTTGGCATAACCTAGATAATTCACAATGAATTTTTTCAAAGAATTGACTGCAATCAAACGTATGATTTCCTCCATCCTACACCTTAACGATCCTGCTACCGGATTAAAATTAAAATCTTAGGTCTTTTTTCAGATTATAGAATAATGTGCTTTTTAACATAAAACGGACCCGAAATACGAATATCGTACGATCGTTGGGAAACTAAACAGCATATTGTGTTAAAAACACTCTGATTGCCACACAGTACTCTGAAGTGATATTTAGAGAGCATGCTTGGGTTCTTTATAAGATATATTATTAATGTAGTCTTTGGAGACGCAGGTCTTCTAACATTTCCGTAGTTGATTCCTATGGGCACTAATTGTGCCCCTTTGGCAGACTTGTAGTTTTGTATTCTTTATGAAGTCAGAATTTGTACAAGAAGCTGTTACGGGATAAAAACAAAAACTTGCCGTGGTTCCTTCACCTTACATATAGGTTATATAGATGATGTCTATCAATCTTACAATCATCATTTTCAACATTATGTCATTTGATTATATCCTGAAGAACTCGACATAAAGGACACCACAGGAATCTCTGAATTCTGCTTCATATTTGGACTATTTTACTAATTGACTCTAATGGCAGACTGACAACTACATTATATGATAAGCGTGATGACTTTGACTTTGCAATCGTCAACTTTCCTTTTCTATGTAGTAATACCACTATCACCTGTGCTTATGGTGTGATATCTCCAGTTGATTCGATACGCAAGAGCATGTCTATGCGTATGCGGACTTTTTAAGCGAGGCCAACTACTAACAAAAAGTTGATGCTGCAGGGTTATACACGAATCTCGTTTAAAGTCATCATTCGCAAATTCTACGGTCGCTATAAATGACTTGTTGAGATTACAAATATTTCACTAAGTCATATGTTGACTGATTGTTTCATACCCTTTGTTAGACTGTCATTTTCCTACTAGATTTGACTTACGGGTATCCCGTTTACTTTATTTCGACTAAGGGCTCACGGCGGGTGTGACCGGTCAGCAGAGGATCTTACTCCTCCATGGCAACCTGATCCTACCTTCGCTTTTGTCGGAGGTCCGTGTTGCCTACATTCGATTTTGTATATTGTTTTTTGGATTATGAATTACCGTTTGACACAATGTTAACTTCGCCTTTTTGTATTCTTTACAAACAGTGTGATTGCAGTCAGACTTCATGAGAGTTTGTTCAAAGGAGTCAAAAATTCGCGAGCATTCACCAACGTTTCGTCACCGTAAGATCAACGTGATCTATAATACCTGTCTCAGGCAGGTAATATAGTCTATAATAACGGCTAATGAAACAATCAAATTCCTAGAAACAAATAGGCGAAGGTAACAATCGTGCTACAGTAATCATAATCCAAAAAACATATACAAAATCGAGTGTTGGCAACACGGACCTCCGACAAAGCGAAGGTAGACCAGGTGCCATGGAGGAAGTAAGCATCCTCTGTTGACCGGTTCACACCCGCCGTGAGCCCGTAGTCGAAAATAGAAGTAAACGGGATTAACCCGTAGTCAAATTAGTAGGAAAATGACAGTCTAACAAATGGTATGAAACAAATCAGTCAACATATTGACTTAGTGATACTTTTGTAGATCGCAACAAGGTCATTATAGCGACCGGTAGAATTTGCGAAATGATGACTTTAAACGAGATTCGTTATAACCCTGCACTTCAACTTTTTTGTAGTACAAAGTTTTCATGTAGTCTATGTAACTCATTTTACCACTTCTGGCTTCTTAAAAACAGAGGGATAAATGGTTAGCGTATTTTCCCGTCAAATGGTGAATACGGATTTTAATAAGTTCGAATAGCTTTGATCCATTCAGACAAGTGTCAAGCTCCTCTCCTCAGATTTTGTCCAACGCCTGGCGTATTCTTCCCACGAATTCATGATAGTCATGAATTATGTCGCCATTTAAATGAGCGAGGTTCTCGGAATTTAGGACCTTTTAAAATAAGGGACTTAAGATCCTCATTTTGGACTATATTTATATCCCCCGTAATAACATGCCAGCGGGACTATAATTAAAATGAGGAAGAGGAACATGTACACTTTGGAGGATTTCGTTGTAACTGTTCAATATCTAGGCACTGCAACGTCTGTTTGTAATTAAATAACTGGATGCATAGTGGATTTATATCTATATGAAATACAAGGTGTGGATTTTCATACTTAAAGTAAGGCGGAATACAGGACTGTACTTTTTTATGGTTGAGGATGTTGTTAATGTTGACAGCATGAATTCCTTTATTGTCAAATTTGAGATGTAGGATCGGCGAGGTTTCTTGGAGTTCACACTCATCATTAATACGAGGTGGAACAAAGAGTCTGTGATGGGGCAACATCCCCAAATTAATATAAAAGTCTGTTTCCGGTGTTGAGGAATCCAAGTAGACCTTAGCTTTTAGTTTTCTTGTAATTTCAACAAATTTTCAAAGGGACAGAGTAAAGTTTTGGTGCGAATGTGATGTGGACCAATGGTTTATTCATGAATGGTAAAAGGAGAGTCAAAGGAAACATCATCGTATTATGGGTTGTTGTACGACGATGTCCATGACTTACGTTTACGTCTAGGTGTATTGGGTAAAAAGTCCCATCACATTTACATTGTTACACTGTGTTCCTATGCTTCCAATATACACAATGCCACTCTTTATTTACTTTCATATTTACACAAAACTTTACTCTGTTTCGTTGAGAATTTTGAATGCGCTATTGAAGATGCATGCCAAAGCTATCCCATACTTGGATGCTTCAACACCAGGATATAGACTGAATGCTATGACTATGGATGTTGCCCATTACAGACTCTTTAAACTACCGTGGATTACGGACAGTAATGTAAAGGCAAATATAACGAACAGTGATCAATCTCGTAAGTCCCAAACATAATACAAAAACAAGAGTAATCTGTCCGAATCTTACCGCTGGTTCCTTTAAACTCAAATTTATTAACAATGGAATAGATGCCATAATCATAAGCAACATTCTTCGTCATAAAAATGTTAAGTCGTGTATTCCAGCATATTTCAATGTCAAGCCTACAACCTGCATTTTCTACAAACATATTTCTACGATTGCATCCAATTCTTTTAATTACAAGCAAACTCTACAGTGCTTAGATATTGACAATCCACCTAAGTGTTCTTGTTCTTCGTCTTCTTTCAACTATAGTCCAACTGGACATGTCATTACTGGTAATGTTAATATGATTGAAGATCACTTATTTTAAAAGGTTTTAAATTCTGAGAACCTCGGTCATTCATTTGGCGACATAACTTAATCTCCATTGTGAATTCTGTCAAAGTGGGAAAGAACTTGATACCTTGTCAGAATGGATANTATTCATTTGGCGACATACCTTAATCTCCATTGCGAATTCTATCAAAGTGGAAAAGAACTTGATACCTTGTCAGAATGGATAAAAAGTATAAGGATATTAAAATACCGTAATACAAATGTCAGAACAAAAGTGCATACCATCTATCCTTCTGTGTTTCCTAAACCTTCTGACAGTCAAAGAATTAGATAGGTTACATGAGGAACGTGTTTTGTTCCAGCTGACAAAGCTTGTAACAATATTGTCTTTGTCTATAAGGTTCATTATTACTACGTACACTCCAACTGCTCTTTCAAAAGATGAAATTCTTCAAAATCATATTTTTTTTAAAGTTTTAAACACGTTTGATATACCAGTCAATGGGAGGATGAATTATGAAATACTGTACCTATACTGAATTCCAAATCTTCACAAAAAATAAACAAAGACACATTGCTGGATCTAGTAAATGTTCCACTAACCCTAGTACATCTAAAGGCAAAGATAACATGTAACTGTCTTTTCTCTTCACGAAAGTATTGGCAGATTTAAGACGTATTGTGGCAACAATATAGGTGTAAATCAGATGTGGATTATAAAAAACTTCAAAGAACTTCTAGTAAATTTGAAATCTCTGAACTTTTCTCAAATCAACAAAATCAAAACGTATGACTTCTCAACATTGTACACGACCATTCATCATGGCAAATCAAAGACTAGACTATTTAACATTCTAGATAGTTGCTTCTTCAACAAAAATTCAAAAAGGAAATATTCATATCTAATGATCAGTCATTCTAAAAATTACTTTGTTAAACTACATTCTGATCATACGAACAAGTACTCTGAATTTGACATTAAAGCAATGCTGGAGTACCCCATTGACAATATATTTGAAGTTTTTTGTAATTAGGTCTTCCAACAGTCTGTTGGAATTCCCATGGACACGAATTATGCTCCTTTGTTTGCTGAACTGTTTTTATATTCTTACGAGGCAGATTGTACGTGAGAAGAAAAAAATATCTAGCAATGACCATTAATTCAACATTTAGATATATCGATGACGTTTTAGCTATTAATAAATTTAGTTCATTTGTCGATTTGATATTCCCCAGTGAGCTAGAAATAAAAGAGACCACAGAGTCAGCCATATCTGCTTCGTACTTGGGTATTTTTTAAAACATCGATGGACATAGAAATACAATTGGCCGTACATTATAAATTGGTTTATAAGTAACACTTATATCTACCCTCAGCCTGTCTTGTGTCGGTACTATTAGAATAATTAATTGATATTTGATAAAGGCAGTGGTGATGGGTTTTACCTGAGTACCATTTAGACGGTTAGGCGTAATCACCCTATGTTTATGACCCATTAGGTAACATGAATGCTTCACAATATATATGCTCACAGAAATATTCAAAATAAATCATCATTTTGCAATTTTCACTTTCCCCTAATTGGTCACAAGATTTAAGAAATGACAGATTGATTCAGTAATGTTACATCACAACTAGTGGTGGTGTGTTTATCAGTAACGTTTCATCACAACTAGACTAGTGGCGTTTTATATCTAGTAACCGTACATACAACTAGTTGCTTTGTTATGACTCCAGTTCGTTACATCACAACTAGTGGGCGGTGTGTGTTTGTTTTTTTATATCAGTACGCTTACATCTACATTATCTATGTTGTTGGGTGTGTTTTGTTTTTATATTCACGTAACTACATCACAACTATGGTGGTGTTTTATATCGAGTAACGATTACATCACAACTAGTGGCAGTGTTTTTATATCAGTAACATAATCCACAACTAGTGGCGGTTGTTTATATCAGTAACGTACATACAACAGTGGCGTGTTTTTATATCAGTAACGTTACATCACAACTAATGGTGGTGTTTTTATATCGGTGACATTTAATCACAACTAGTGGCGGTTTTTTATTAGTAAGTTTGCATCACAACTAGTGGCAGTGTTTTTATGTAACGTTTCATCACAACTAGATGGCTGGTGTTTTTATATCAGTAACGTTTACATCACAACTAGTGGCGGTGGTTTTTTATTAGTAACGTTACATCAACAACTATTGCGGGATTTTTAGTAACGTACATCACATCACTATTGTGGTCGGTGGTTTTTATATCAGTAACGTTATATTAATCCACAATAGTGGCGGTGTTTTTTATATCAGTAAGCGTAATCACAACTAGTGGCGGTGTTTTTATTATCAGTAACGTTCCTATCACAACTTAGTGTGGTGGGTTTTTTTTCTGTAAAGTTACATCACAGCTTAGTGGTGGTGGTTTTTTTTCTGTATCGTTACATCAACACCAGTGGTGGTGTGGTTTTTTTTTTCTGTAACGTTACACCACAACTTGGCGCGGTGTTTTTCAGTAACGTGTACACTATGATAAGAGGTGGTTTGACTTTCCACACAAGGTAATTAGGAATTAAATAAAAAAAATAACACCATTTTGCCTGCATGCTACGACTCAAGAGATGGTCGGACTTGTTGAGCAGTCTCATCCCACAGCTACGTATGATTACACGCAGTTAACATGATATTTTTCCAGATGCCGGGATCGCATACGAAAGCACTACGCCATCTGGCGGTGGAAACAGACACTGATACTACTCCACCTGGCGGTGGACAGACCCACTCCACCTGCGCGTGGACAGACTACTAAATACTACTCCACTGGGATAGACAGACTCATTCCACTGGCGGTGGACAGACTAGACTGGAGTCTCAGATGCAGTTATCGTTCCTGACTACAATCCTCGTTATTGTTCTCAATTCTACTCTTTAACGCACAGTCTATCACCTGAATGATATATTTAGAGGAGGTGGGAGAATTGAGTTTTTACAAAGAGATTTTAAACTCTCTTTCGGGGGACGGGGAAAAATACCAAAGGACGTCGGCACCCCAGCCCAGACACCTGACTGTTATACCTTATATATGTGCAATGTTTACATGTATCACATGATATTGTTTGGTATGGCTGGAACAGTAAGATTAATACTCATTCGTTAATATGCTCACTGTTAGGTCTGGGTGAATATTTATTATATTACGATGTATTTTGATATAATCTGTGGCAACGACGGAATTGATGTTTGTTATTCAATGTAAGTCTAATGTCACATTCTATGTGTTGGAAATGAAAAGCTAACTAATATGGTTGGATCTTTCGTAAACTTTCTGCCTATATTTTGTTGAATTCTATTTTCGTGTATGCTATGCAATGTGTAATACATGTATGTACATGTGTAAGCTACTTAGTCTATCATGCGAATGTCAAGTGGCGACATATTGTTATTGTTTTAACTGTCTCAAGTTGTTAATTATGACATACATGTAAACTGTATGTTTTTATGGAATATAACAATAATAAATCATATTTTAACACTAACTAAGAAATAATGGGTAAATCTATATGATTTGTTATATGGTTCGGGATCATAAATGTCAATGTAGGATATCAGCGCAAACCCAGGTAAGATGTAGATTATTTTTATTTAATCTACCCATTATGGTTTCTTTCTGTCTTATTATGGTAATTGGGACTGTTACATTGAATTAGTTATCATATGGATTATTTGCAGGGTATATGGACTCATATTCCCTGTCAAAAAGTTTATAGTTCTCCCGGACCAGGCGCGTACTATTTTCCATATACCCTGCCAAGAATCCATATAACGAATATGTACTACTGCAGAGCGATTAATGTGAAAATCGAACAATTAAAGAGAGGGAAGGGGCAGAGCCGTGGGAAAAAAGAGGAAAGTTGAGTGATGAAAAGTTATTACAACATTAACCCAGTATTTCAACTAATAAGTTTAAAGAAGAAAAATTGTATTTATTCTTAAATTTCAACATTGTATTTAATATGAAAAAAAAGTTGTGAAATCTAAGCATGTTGCGTTTATAAGTTTATATTGGTCTGAATTAAATGGTGAAGCCGCATTAAACTATGATGTCACAAACGGTAAACTTATTTACAAACACGCAACTGTATTGTTATTACGTCACCAGCGGAGTTTTGATAATGATTATTAAAGTAAGTAAATGTAATTTTACAAATAATTTTTGAGAATACTCAACTATTAGGTAGATAAATGCAAAATAACGATTCATTAACGAAGCGGTGAACTATGGAAGCCATTTTGTATCCCATCTATTCTTGACAGGGTATATGGCCTCATGTTCCCGGCTTGTCGTCCAATCAAATGCCTGCATTTTTCTCTGCAGTAGTACATTGGTGCATATGGTTGAACATATTCTGTATATGGACAAATATTTTTTTTTTATTTTCATGTCAAAGAGCTCTGAAGTCGAATTTTAGTGAATACTTGTAACTGGAGCCCCCTCTACATTTGAGAGAGATTGACCCTTGTTAAGGAAAGTTCATATCTCTCCAATAAATGTCCAATAATGTATAGGATGTAACACGCGACTTTTATTTTCCGGTCTTTTTGATTTCATTGTACGACACGGAAGCTCATGAGCAAGTAAAGGCACAAACCAATCCATTTACCTGTCGGTGAAGTCTATTTTGGTAAGGACAATGTCAGTGTCGTATGGAAGATAAGGGGACTACACTTTTCAAAATCAAGAAAAGGTGTCAGATTCTAAATATCGAAAGTCAAAATATCATAACCAGAGTTTAACGTTTTACTGAGTAGATCTAAGCCAAACACCAGTGTGGACATACTGTGTTATAACACAGAATTTCCGCCATTCTGTTTGTAAACATGTGACAATTATTCTTCATTTTGCTAAATTTACCAAACACGCGCTCATAGTTTCGCGCGCATCCAATGATGCATTGCACCGGAAGCACACTGTAGCCGGCGGGTTTCTTTTCCCTTTTGGTCGGGCAAAAATCTCCAACCATTGGATGGGTGTTTCTGATGACGACACCAGCGTGGGGGCGGGTTCCAAACTCTAAATAGTGACCATCGTACCAAATCCAACGGTGAGATATACCGAACGGATTACGATGAATAGACCGAGACACACGGCGGGGAAACAGAGACATGCACCAGATGTTCGTTTTCCCGAAGTAAAAAGGCTCTGAAACAAGATAAAAAGAAAACCACTGAGTTTGATGTATGAATAAACCACAAAATTATATGAAATTTTATGTTCGCTCTGAAATGTCAGTGTGTAATTGAAGAGAAAAGATATCGCCCTGCAGGTAAATAAAGGTAAATAGATGCGCCGGTCTACGTCGTTAGTGTTACATGTATTGGAGGTACCCCGGTATAAAAAACAAATGGATCGATGTATTGTGACATACACTAGTACATATCCTCTTAATGCAATCAATATTATTCTAATGTAAATCAAACCAATTCAGACATGCTTGTTGCAACAATAATTATATATGTTACGTTCAGCTTTCGTTTTTTTAAAGCCTAGGTTATCAAACCCGGGGGGGGGGGGGGGGGGTTGTCTCAAAGCTATACTTTGGACAGACGGTCCGCTTGATATTTCAACCACCCCCATAAATATATTCATTATTTTTAAACCATTGGCCCATTCATAATTCGTTGAAATTCTTGACCCAATCAAATATTTCATACCAAATGTGACCCTGTTATGTATAGTTGACCGCCCATCAAGTAGGTGATATGTAATTATACCGGGTTAGTTAATTTGGGAAAATTCATAATATTTCATGATTACAAAATCTTTTAGAGGATAAATACCAACGAAATACATTTCACCATCATTGATGTAAAAATTGTTTACCTGATATAACAGATTTGATTGAAGAATGGCACCCATGATATATTTGATTGTCAAAAAAGCGACCCAATACCAGCGGCACGTCTGCGAGACCAGATATATAAGGAAGAACCCCCCGGGTATAAAGTTGATGTGCTCCTATAGAATAAAGTGGCATAAAACGAACACATCGGTCATTGTACATCCTTTTATTTCGCTGCTAATAATTTTCTTTAGTTTTGTTTCAAATAATATGTCTTTAGAAATGACGATGAATCGTTCGAACGGCGTGAAACTGTAGCGTTATCTATTTGGTAATGCATTTTCGTATACAATTCGCCTTGGGGAACAGGCATTTTGCCGACTCCGGTTCTGAATAAGTCAAAGGAAATCATACGATGATTTTTAGA
>CAJDSM010016811.1:3477-17912 GCA_903981925.1 Ostrea lurida | reverse complement strand
AATATACATGAATATACATAGAATGTACATCCAGTAAAGTAATATTTTGTATTAAGGAAAGAGACTTGTTAAACTATACTTTCTTTGGATAATTTATTCAAATTCCTTAATATTACTAGTCGACATACTAAATATCATCAAATTCACAGTATTCTGGTCTAGTACAATATTTTTTGGCTTAATGTACTTCTTCGTCTTTTGTAGTAGGACAATAGCACTGCATTTGGCTTAATCCCAAAACAGTGATATGTAAATCTGCCTAATTGTGTTACTCGATGTATACGTAATACACCCACCAAACCTTTCATCATATGACATGCTCCACCTGAAGCTCAACAATGACGAGCCATGACTCTTTCCACTGTTGCAGATCGATGGGCTTTACCTAGTGTTCGAAATTCTACAAAGAAATATATTACTCTCCCTGGGATTTCACGCGCAGTGGTAAGTATGTATTGTTATGAAATGATCACTATTTCTTCGAGAGATCGGCTGGTAAACACCAGCGCTCAAAAGTTGTTATCAGTTCATTATCGAACACCACTAGCTAGAGTTTGTAGAATTTTCTGAGTACATGATTTTTGTGTACAATTGAATTATCTTTCCAGAGAAAAAACTCAACTGAGAGGAATCCAAATCTTTGGTGATGAGAGCTGATCTTAGAGCTTTGCTTTTCACGAGCGATTCTGTGATAATCCATCTATCCTTTTGAGAGTTTCAGCTAGAGATAACCTATTATACCTTTCCAGGCAGAGATGTTATCTTCAGACCAAGACCCCTATAATTAGAAGATATCGATTTAAATAAATGTTCATAAGCCATGGAATTTTTAATTTGTATGCATTTGTTTACTGAAAACTAGTGTAATCTAATGGAATAAATTTGTTAAATGACTTATCTGTGCTTTAGCATTTAATAGAGTGCGTTCTACCAGGGCGGGATTTGATTGCACTTTTCAACTTTGGCACGTAGAGGAAAATCAATTTATCTCATTATTATAATTATAGGAAATACAGATCCAAGATGAGGTTGGAGGAGATTTTAGTTAACGGTATAAAATATGTATAGCTTCAATAATTTAATGGTTTATTAAAGCTGATCAGCAGTTAGCAGATTCTCTTTATACTTATTGTAATTCGTTCTAGTTATCTTACCAATGTCTCGAGTCCATAAGTGGTTTATTGGATCAGGTAACTGGAGCATTTGATAGGTAACAGACTCACATATGTAGTGACATTCATACTGAGGCTAACCATAATTAAAAGTATTTGTGTTCGAGATATTTATCTTTAAGTCACTTATTGAAATGTAAGTTCTAAGATATAATTGATGATGTTTGTAAATATGTAGAATTATGCTTAAAACTTTGTATATCAAGTTTTGTCTCTGATGTACATATTTTGGTTAAGCACTGGTCAGATTATAATAGTTGAATGTTAGCAGAAACTATTTTGTATATGATCAATATACCTACACATATATATTACACATCAAGTATATTAATCATAGCTTTAAACATTAGGAGTAGGGTCTACATCAAGATCGTTCCTGAATTCCAGATTTGTTTATATATCCACGAATATATACGGCTGTAATATTATATCTATATTGACGTGGTGTTGTATTTAAACAGATGTTAGTTTTATCAGTTAGATATATTTTCAAAAAAAGTAGTTCGTACATATCGGTGTTGGTGAACCTTTACACTGAAATGTGCAAGTTTCTAAACCACTTTATCTTACGTTCAGTTCACCATGTTGTGGATTGGAATTCGGACGACCGCTAATCTCGCCCTTTCTCTTGTTTGCGACATACTAGTGGAGGTTTTATCTATTTAGAAGAGTCTAAGTAATTGTTCAATGGTGGTTCCGACCATTGTTCTACTTTACTTAGAATTATTTACAATATTCCAAGTGACCAGAACTAAGACGCGGTATACTGAAGTTTGGCGTTGGAATCACTATATGGACATCTTACTCGGTTAGACATTTGATTTTACTTGATCGGGAGGGAATAAAGTATAATTTTGTAATTGGACAACATCTTAAGATGTCACAATCAGAACAGTGGCAGCCGCCATTAACAGCTAGAACCTACTAAATTTGACATTAAGCATCATTCTCCATTAAATTTTCCGCATGTTTATAAACTAAATCGGTTTTTCACGCAAAATAAAGACACTGCAATCTTTTAAATTTAATTGTATCTAGCTGCCAGCAGAGAACTAGCAATGGGGAGAATAACATGCACATGCCATTATTCCAAAAGCGAGATTGACGTCTCGCGCACCACACTCATTGTAATATATCAACTTCTTACATACTGCTCCTTAGCATATACCTACTCCATTCACTTTCTCACCGTGTCCTGTAATATCATAAGACAATTCTTGAGATGTCCACCACTCGATTTATATTACACAGAGATTGACATCCCACCGCACGTTCAACTCTAAGATACTGTTATCATACCTCTCAGATCGATCGCATGGAAATAGAGTCTATCCACCTAATTATTAGAGATGTGCCCAAGATTACCGATCCATGATTAGACTAAATTACAGTCACAAGGAGCGCGAACAAATTAGTAGTCATACGCTTACCAAAACAGGATCTATTTCACTGTAACACTAATAACTCTTATATATTATTGGTTTTGGAATGGTCGACAAAACAGCATGCTAATGCAACATGAGTTTGCGAAGAATAAGGTCCGACGATGGCAACATTAAACGATTCGAAACTTTAGAATCGCAACATTGAACTATTGCGAATGTAGGGTTATTGATACCACTATTACCCCTCTGCACCACACCTCGATTATCGATCGGACCAGAAATCGTGTAAAGCATAGCAATACCTTAAAGTAGAGTTCTGTTGCAATTTATCTGATTAATGCTGAGCACTTATCAGTCTCCTTCTTCACGCATTTATAACATACTCACAACATCATTAATGCAAGCATCATCAGTGATGCTCGTCCACTTTGACTTAACAGAATAAACAGAACATTAGAGATTACTTCCGCTATAAATCAACTAGATACAGTTATATGTTATACTTTTGAATTTCCGAGCATGATCTGGTGATAGATTACTTTAACGATCTTTCATTGCCAAACACTACGCAATTATTGACCATTGCTCAACCGTTCTTTCCACCTCGAAGAAGCCACATTCGATGACAGATCTTCTCCACTCTTTAGAAGCAAATATACGTTGGCCATGAATTAATCCATGATACCATACTGACCGAATACTGGTTGGTAATTCACGAGATCCGCGCTATAATGGAGAGACGATAATAATCTTGCTTTCTTCTATCAAAGGTGATATACCTGTTCTACAACAATGAGGGTCTTGCTGTGGACAGCATGCATAGCTATCAACTAAGAAACAAGATGCGCCTATGGCAAATACAAAAATCCAACTATTCAATACTCGAGTAAACAAACCTTAGTAACAAACAACTGGTCGGAGATCGCAAGATATGGACCAGTAGAGTAAGTTAACGAGCCGTAATGTAATTGAGAAGAAAAATTCACATAACCTCACTGAAAACGAGTTATTAATATAATAATTTTTATGCGCAATTGCTTTATTACGGCACCTTTAATGCATGTGATGATTAGAGTCTTAGATCTATCGCACTACCATAAATATAAATGTCGCATTTTTCTTTATTTTTTCATCTCTTAACTTTCCGTTACGTTGATTCTGGGTTACAATATGTTGCTGATACACCGAGATAGGATAATAAATTGTGTTACGCAAGGTTTGTAATGTTCAAATCAATACCCAGTAAGCACGCTGTCTTATAGGGATGTTTTCATTGTATAGAAGCGAAAATTGGAAATCCATGAATCTGACAATTGTGCTTAACGCATAAACTATGATGCTGAGAAACGCCAGAGGATTACTAGCAGAATGTCCAATCATAAAAGACTAGTCACCAATATTAGGAACAAACGCGATTCAATGCTCGGTTATTAATTCCAGAGGTCCGTCTACACAATTCCGTAGATTATTCGAATGCCCGAGTGTAGGCTTTTTGATTCGTTTTTCATTTTATAGTCATTAGTTTTATCTGCATACCTACATTCACTCTTCTGACGTTATTTGTAATTGTAAATGTAACTCTTGTTTTGTACCTCATGTACCAATTTAATTGTGGTTAGAGAGAATAAATTGAATTGAAATGAATTGCTAACTTTCGTTACATTGTTTTACTTTCATAAAACTCATTTTAAATTACACATCACGTGCAGGAATGATCAAAAGATTGATGATTGTGCGTCCATTTCACGTGTCATATTTTCTGCAACCTGTTATAAAAGTGCTATAGTTGTTTGTGAATGCTTTGATTTCCAAACCGTAGATGATATTTCAAGGCACAATTGACAACACAGTCTACAGATAAATGTGAAAACCAAGCAGGCAAAGGGAGATAAGCCGAGTGACAACTCCGTGAGAACATTGGTAGACCCTCTGGTTCTAGTCTTGTTCTATTTAGCCCAAATTCAAATAACACCCCGTCATAATACAGATAATAATGTGACATGTGATACTAATCTTCATGCATCATATGTGACACATTTCGAAACATAATTTCTCATTCAGCGATGCATGAAACCTAGATGTAAAGTCAATGACAATTTTAAAAAAAAATGACAATTAAAAAACTAAAACAATTTCATGGAAAAGTACAAATCTCAAGCCAGAAAGCAGTAAAGGAGAAGAGCTTTTCATGAGGAAGAAACTCTTACGTATTAAAAATGTCCGATGTATTGATGATTAATGAGTCACCAAAGATGTGATTTTATTATACGAGTGTGTATGAGCATCTGGAAATAAAGTATGAAGTCCGTTCGCTTAAGGTGTTTACATTGAACATGGTAATTCGACATTTCTAATGCTGCCGAGGAATGAGCAAATAGTGAATAGGAATCGATCAATGCTCGTTATTATTCAGAGGTCTCTACAACAATTCCGTAGATTTAAATGCCCCGTGTAGGCTGTCGTTATAAGCTACCAACTCGTACATTCGATTTTAGGAGTCCATATTGGAATTTTTAGTTTCATTTTAAAATATCTATATTGGTAAGTTTTATTAATAGCATCATGCTTCGCGATTTCATCATAAAACAGCTGACAGAGTAAATATTACGGACAAATATTGATTAATTGATTGATTGTCTAAGGTTTTACGTCATTTTGGCAATAGTCCGTAGTGTTTGGTATTTAAGTTTTAAAGTTTCCCTGACGGCCTTCAGTGAGTCTACTCTTGCGTGCAAGGGTTTGTGATACTTGACACGGGACAGAAAGGTTAAAATGTGTAAATAAATTAAAAGGTCAAACAAATTTGCATGTACAAGCAGCTATATTATAAAATATCTCAGATTTTTGTGTACATATCACATTCTTTTAAAAATTGTATCATAATCGGTACCGTATAAGATTAACAATGATATGATGTAGTTCCAACTAATTGATAAAAAAAAAAGTTCCTGTATTGTTTGTACATGTGTATTATGAAAAAGTCTATTCTGTGGGGGCGAAAAATCGCTACATTCTACCAGGATGTGACGTATAGTTAATGGACAGTCAGAAGATATATGTTCAGGCTGAAAGTCTCAATTTAGTATGCATATGTAATCAAACAATAATTCCATTCTGGCGTTTCAGTATGATGTCACACGGCTTGTTTACTTTGTTTTGAATATAGTAAAGTGTACTTGTGTCGCAGAAATCCCAATATATTTGCCAAAGAAAATTTACATACAGTTTTAGAATGTATTTTAGATCAGTATAAAAATGTTATAGTATACAATATCATATTGGAGTACATAATTTGCATTTTTGTCTGCTGTGGCGTNATTATTGAAGAACATAATTTGCATTTTTGTCTGCTGTGGCGTTGCCATGGATTCCAATGTGACTTGGAATCCAGCAGAGCTCAAACTATTTTACCTTGTAAATTTAGAAGATAGTGCTGGTTTAATATATCTAAAATGTATGGATGACTAATGTTCATGTTGCTTATTGACTGTACACAAGATAAGGAATCTGAGAGTATGGTAAAATGTTTGTCATTAGAAATTTTAATATACTCAAAAGCAAGTTGAATAGCCTTTGCTTCGGCAGTATAAATTGTTGCCTTGTTTGGAAGTCGTGTAAAGAACACGTCGTCAGATACATGTATCACTGCAGCGACATTTTTTGTCTTTCGATCCAAATGTATAAATATCATCCGTAGAATGTTTGAACTTATTTATTTCGGAGAGATTTTGCTTGGAAACAATGGAATTTGTTTCAAATTTCTTATATTCAGAAAGTGATGTGTCTACTTTAGGTTTTAGTAAATTCCAATTGGTAGTATTTCAGAATATTTTGAATGTTTTACAATATCCAAAAGTAAGTTAGAATTTTGTATGTGTTTTTAACTCATAAACCCATAGGCGCCTGGGTCAAGGATATTGCACCGTTACTATATATGTAAACAATGGAGGAAATTCGAACCATGAATAAATTTTTTTCTCCAACAAATGCCTTCTCTTTTCACATTTTTTCATGTTTCAGGAAACTTAACTACATGTTTCATAATCATCGATTACTAATTTATCTACGTTTTAAAAACATCTTACCGCTGAGTGGGATAAGGTGGGATTTTTTTTTAAATAAATCATTTCATATTAAATCATGACATTATACAATTATCACGTACTATTGCAAAATTCAAATGACACGCATGAGATAAAGTATGAGTAGTTAAAACCACAACACAATAAATTTGTGTCTTCTATAACAGTATTATTATTTTTCTTACATTAAGGGGATAAAAAGACTCAGCAAAAGTCAGCTAGACGGAAAAGTGGATTTCCTGGAAGACAAGATCCTGGACTGTTCAACTAGACACTCTGTACGATTGAATCTGGCAGCAGTGGGTGTACGAGTTCAGGACATGGAGGGATCTGTTGCTCATCACATTCCAACGAATCTGCAAGGTTCACAATTCTCCTTGTAACCATATTCCACGAAATCTAAACGTTTCAAAACTCCATATGCTAACTTTCATTAATACATCTTGATTAGGAAAGACATACCGCCTTCTACTAACATCTTAATTTTCGTGAATTAATTCTTTGCATGTCAGAAATGACTTTGAATGTATTTTGATAAATGACACCACAGAATCTGACATATTTGCCTCATATTTGGATATTTTACTTAATATTGACTCTAATTGCAGACTGACGACTTCATTATATGATAAGCGTGATGACTTAACTTTGCAATCGTCAACTTTTGTTCTCTGTGTAGTAATATACCACATTCATCTGCTTATGGTGTGTATGTTTCCCAGTTGATTCGATACGCAAGAGCATGCTATGCGTATGAGGACTTTTTGAATCGAGGCCATCTGCTAACTTAAAAGTTGATGTTGCAGGGTTATAACGAATCTCGTTTAAAGACATCATTTTGCAAATTCTACGATTGCTATAATGACGTTGTTTGCGATTACAAAGTATCGCTAAGTCATATGTTGACTGATTTGTTTCATACCCTTTGTTAGAATCTCATTTTCGTACTAGATTTGACGACGGGTAATCCCGTTTGCTTTATTTCAACTAACCGCTCACGTAGGGTGTGACCGGTCAGCAGAGGATGTTTGCTCTTCCATGGCACCTAATCCTGCCTTCGCTTTTGTCGGAGGTTCCTGATGCCCTACACTCGGCTTTTTATATATGTTTTTGAGGACTGTGGTTATGATTACGTTTAATACTTAGACACTTTATTTTTAAAGTAGCTCACCACATCAATATTGTCATGACACTAGTCAAAATATGGTACTTCAAATGCTTCAAATGCTTTGTGAAATAATCTGTTGGTATAGTTAGTGCATAATGTATCGGGTTAAAGACTCGCAGATCCCGAGTGCAAATGGTTTGTATTATGTATATTGAAATCAGTTTTTAAACATATTTTGATTTCCTCCAAAATTAATATGTTTTGCAGTTTTGATATATTTACTTATTACATATTTTCATATTCTTCATAATAAAATCATTTAATGCTGATCTGATACCCTTTCTATGTGACACCAGCCACTTTCAATGACATAGTTTGTAAAGTATTAGATATTGATATCGACGAAAATCAAATGTTGCGATATACAGAGTATGAGTTTCTGAATATATGAGGTAAGCCATGCTTTGTGAGCACTCAAACGTTGATGGTCAGAATTATCCTCACTGATGTAAGACAATTACGTTGCTACTTGAAGGTACACTCAAGGGTCAAAAGTATTTCCGCACTGCTAATTTTCACTATATAATTCATTGAATAATACATTTTTTTAGATCACTGATATCAATATTTCTACTGCCGTCCTGACTATAAAAATCTCACAAATCATGCACAATGGCATAAATTTATATCTGTTACTATCATTATTTCTCTCTGTGTTACAGTTTTTAACACTCACTGGGATCATCATGTTTTCTGAATTTTATTTGAACATACTCTTACATATTTCATAGTAATTAGCATAAAAAAAATGTACCCCATCATTCAAAAAATATTAAAAACACCATTTAAAGTAACATTTGTCATGGATCTTGAGTGAAGTCTGCATATATTCTGAAAATATCACAATGATAACATTAAACATAAAATTTTTGTGAAGTTTTTAAAATATGAAAGTTGTAATAGATATATAGTGAAAATTAGCAGTGCGGAAATACTTTTGACCCTCGAGTGTAGTAACCTGTTTGGAAAAAGTACCAACAAATCGGGTTATTCATTACATGTCAAAAAATATTTGTACAAGTTGGGTTTCTGTTATTAATCAATTGTTGATCAAGATCACATATGGATAATAAATTATGGACACTTACTTCATTCTAAATTACCAGTGAATATCGATCAATAATTAATTTCTATGGTCGACATAACGATTTAGTGTGCCAGTATGGCTTGTCATTCAGTAAAATACTGTCTGACGTTTTTCATACCTATTGCTAAAGCCGTTCTTTATACACCGATTTTGACTGCGGATTGCTTCGGTTGACTGATAAGACAGTGGACACACGGTGAGTGTGACCGGTCGACAGGGCATTCTTCCTCCTCTTATGCACCTGATCCCACCTCTGGCGTATCCAGGGGTCCATGTTTGCCCATTTCGTCTTTTGTATTCTGTTTGGGATTTGCGAAATTGATCTCTGTTCATTATCTTCGCCTTTTCGTTTTCCTTGAGAAATAAAGTGTAACACCTGCTATCAAATTTCACAAACTTATATTTTATCTGTTATTTTTGTTCACTACCAGAGTGTAAAAGTGTTGTCTTGCGGCCAAAGTATTGTCACAGATCGAGTGATAGCACAAAAATGGTGTTCAATAATGGCCTGCGTATTGCACACGAAATATTATGATTACGTTTAACACATTGTTAATTTTGCCAATTTATATTCAATTCTTATTTTTACAAATCACTTGCTGTTTGATTTTTTATATTTCTGATTACATGATGAATATTAAGAAATAATCCTCAATCTCCAAAACATAAATGTCTTCATGATTTATTTCTTTTTTCTCTCCGCAGAACAATATCAGAAATTGTTGCAAAAAATGGCGGCGAAGATGACAGGATCTTCACAGAAACACATAGCTATCAAGCAATCCTTGAAAAAAATGAAGACCACAGATCACGTGACAGTCACTGGCGGAGGGTACTGGAAAGACATCTCTATCAGAGCATGTCGCTTTACAGCTCGCTAACGAGGGATTTGGTCCTACCGGTGGCGTCCATTGCCGAGATTATCATTTGTGGAAATCTGAGCATTAAACAAGCATGTGTTTTAGATGATGTTTTAGGAGTCTATGGTCTTGACGTTGGTTTGTATAACAGTTGGACGGCAAGGTCAGAAAGAATGGTCAATCAACTTGAAACAGGATCAAAACAGCTGAATAGCTTTGTTACACATTTTGATCATACCATTGATTTGGGTGATGAGGGGCATCAGTTGACTGATGAGGATAGAAAGGTCATGCTTGAGATTCACTGTAAACATNCGATGAGGAGCATCAGTTGACTGATCAGGATAAGAAGACCATGCTTGAGATTCACTGTAAACATAGGCGATAAAAAGGGAATGTTTTGAGAATTTATGTTTGTCTAACTCCTTGCCAATGTTTCCTCTGCTTTGTCGGATGTTCTCATCTAATGAAAAATACCGGGAAATGGGTGAGCAGTTTTTTTTTCATTTTCCGTATCAATGTTTATTCTCTGAGCTGGCTAAAATGCTAACAGTGAAGAAAATGCAATACGCATCCCTCGTTTACTGTGTTATGAAAGATAACTGTGTCATGTCTACAACTGCTGCAGGTTGAATAAGTGGACGTCTGATTGGGAACTTAGAGACGCGCTGGAAGCATTGGTGGGATCATATCTAGTGCAGGGCACAAACGGTAGCTTTTCTTTCACTCATGACAAACTGTTCGAAATTGTCGCTGTTCATTTTGGAAAGCAATTTCCAGACTGTATCATCAAGCACGCCCCTTCCAGCTTTATCTACAAGTTTATAGCGTTTGGTGAGAATGGACCATCTATCGATGAAAATCGCATTGCTATCTCGAAAATTCATTTTCCTGTTCTCGTAAAACGTATCATCTGTGATATAAGGCGTTTCCATCTGTATGAAGTGTTTGATTGTGATATTTTGAAATCTAAAATATTTGTTTCCATGTTTTGTATGACATGCAGTAATTTTCCTCTTCGTGAAATCAAAACACTGTTTTTTTTATGATAATTACTGCGAGTTGTTACAGGAAGACACAAAGAAAAGACTAAATAAAATAATCAAAGTACAAAGGGCGGCCATGGGAACACAGTGAACAAGTCGTGGAAATACGATAAGAAAACTTCCTGAGATTTATTGGAAATTTGAAATCTTAAATCGCCGAGTTTTTAAGGTTTTATATTGGATAATTGGATATGGCCATACCCATCTGTTGTCTAGTGTCATCGAGCTTGTCCACGATAAGACCCTCAATGAAAACAGGGACATTTCTGCTAGTGATGCAAAGGTTATGAAATTTTCCGAAATCATGTTCAGTATGGATCTGGAATCCCAGGCTACTTGTTTATCACTGGCCTGTGCTAGTGGTGACGTTGAAATGGTCACTTTAGTGCTAGAAAACGTAAATCCTGAGTGCATAAATCACAGATTTGATAGCGAGGAAGGGTGTCCACCGTTACTAGTGGCTGCATCACATGGCTGCAGTAACATTGTGGATATTTTGGTCAAAGGAGGAGCTATTGACGGACAGAATAACGCTATATTGCTTGCTTGCGTATTCGGTCATGGTGAAGTTGTGGAGAATTTGATCACTCATGGATCTGATGTTAATGGTTATACTGAGAAGTTGTTGGTTATCGCTTCTGCTTACGGCTATATAGAGATTGTGAACAACCTTATTAAGCACGGTGCTATTGTCAATGCATGTGAAAATAATGGCAGATCTCCATTGTCTTATGCATCATCTCAAGGGCATCTGGAGATTGTGAAGTATTTAATGAAAAGAAGGGCGGATGTCAATCTTTTTGACATTAATGGTAGATCTCCACTGTCGTATGCTTCATGCCAACGTCATCTGGATATATCTAATTAAGTGTGGGGCAGATGTCAATCTCTGTGACAAAAATGGTTCATCTCCTTTGACGTATGCATCAAGTGAAGGTCGTCTGGAGATTGTGAAGTACCTAATTGATTGTGGGGCGAATGTCAATCTCTGTAGCACTCTTGGTAGATCTCCATTGTATTATGCATAATATCAACATCATCTGGAGATTGTGAAGTACCTAATAAAGTGCGGGGCAGATGTCAATCTCTGCGACAAAAATGGCGCATCTCCATTGTATTTTGCATCATATGAAGGTCATCTGGAGATCGTGAAGTATCTAACTGAGTGTGGGGCGAATGTCGATCTCCGTAACAATCATGGTAGATCCCCATTGTCTTATGCATCACAGAAAGGCCATTTGGAGATTGTGAAGCACCTCATTGAGTGTGGGGCAGATGTCGATCTTTTTGACAATGATGGTAAATCTCCATTGGCTGTTGCATCATATCAAGGTCACGTGGAGATTGTGAAGTGTTTGATTAAGTGTGGGGCCGATATCAGGCTCTGTGGAAATGATGGCGTTTGTCCGTTGCATTGTGCATGTGGAATGGGTCATCTGGAGATTGTGAAGTGTTTGGTTAAGGGAAGGGCGGATATCAATCTTTTGGACAGTAATGGCAGATCTCCATTGTCTTATGCATCACACAAAGGTCATCTGGAGATTGTTAGATATTTGGTGGAGAGAAATGCTGATGTCAGTGCAGGTACTGGCAATTTATCTTCTGCATGTTCTGGTGATATTTAGATGCTGTGAATTATCTTATATATAAAGCGGATGTCAACCAGATATTCTATGTGATCCCTCACTTCATACTGCGTCAAGTTGTGGCCACCTGAATATTGTAAAGTCTCTGATAGGCGGACATTACTTTACTTAGGTCTTCTGATGATAGCCCTCTGCTAGTTAGTGATTGTTAAATACTAGTATCTTCTACAACACGGTACTGTCGTTAACCGGGTTTGTAAGTTGCAATATTCAGTATGGTCACGAACACCTTGTGGACTATTTCCTACCAAAACTAACTACTTCAAATACTCATATGTTGGATATAAGTGACGCCAGTTTAAAAAAAAATTATTAGTGTATATGTCCTAGCTATGTCTAGTCGGTAACACCATATGTTTTATTAATGATGTACATTACTGGCTAATAAATGCTTTAAAATGGTTATATTTCTTTTTATTTCAAGAGAAAGGGGCTTCAAATGTAATGACAAAAAGATCATTTGATTGATTATAAATTGTTTTACGTTGATTTTACGTCATTCACATTCCGAACACTACAGAAATATCCATGCTAATATCGACTCCAGAAGTCGAGTGATTATATTCTATGGCTATAGAAAGACACCTACAATGTAAAGGCAAAGATAACGAACAGTGATCAATCTCGTAAATCCCAAATAGAATATAAAAGCAAGAGTTGGGCAAACACGGACCCCTGGACACACCAGAGGTGGGATCAGGTGTTTGGGAGGAGTAAGCATCCCCTTTTGACCGGTCACACCCGCCGTGAGCCCATAGTCTTGATCAGGTAAACGGAACAATCCGTAATCAAATCAGTGTATGACAACGGCTTAATAATTGCTATTAAACGCAGTGTACTCCTCCTAGGCACCTGATCCCACCTCAAGGGTAATTTCAATAGCGACAAAGTAGCCTTTACCAAGTTCTCTTGATATATGTTTTGATCGAAAATACTAAAATAAGGAAAAGTGCAACAAAATTGATAATGCAATGTTCCCTTCTTCCTGGGTCTGGCATCAATTTCAAGCCTTTTTATATGCGGTCAGGTTTCAATCCTGCAGTCGATTATGTTGTTCTGCACATGTAATCCGTGCAATGAAAAAGGTTGGACATAGCAAACAGTGATCAAACTCCTAAATATCATACAAAATTAGTAGGGATCTCTGGAAAGAATAATGTCCTGGTCCTAGTAAAAATCAAACTTCTAAAGCTTCAATGAAAGACTCAACCTTTTATTTCATAGAAGAGGTAAGTTTAACATGGTTTGTATTTTTTCGGATTACATAGCGTTGAAAGAGTTTTTCATATCCTATCACCCCAGGTGAGGTATATATGGAGGGCTTCTGTGGACGTTTTACCTCATATACGTTGTTGTTTATTGTTGAAAATGAATAAAAATGTGATTCTGTAAAAAAAAAAATATATCCTATCACATTCAATCAGAATATTTATTTTAATAAACATTTTCCTTTCAGAAATTGAACACATAGAAACTTATCTTAACATTTCTGTATTGAAAAGACAATCTTATGGTATAAATAAAAAATTATTAAAGCCTGTAAAAACGATATATTGAGTAAGCAATTCCTACTGCAAATTCATTCAAATCACATGCGTCTACAAAAGAAAGTACATGTACATAGATAATATATACATCCACACATCACCTGAGTTATCATAGACGATATAATATTTACATGTAACTCTTATTTCCCTGATTAAGCTCTGATACTTAACACTGTGTCCAGGTACCCTCTGTCTCTCAGTGTTTCAAACACCAGGATGGACAATGGATTTCGTGACAGAGAATATCTGACAGTCTGTTTGTAAAAGTGTTACAGTTGTTTTTGAAGACTTTGTAGTTTCCAAACCGTAGATGATAGTTCATGGCACAATTGACAACACAGTCTACAGATAAATGTGAAAACCCAGCCGGCAAAGGGAGATAAGCCGAGGGACAACTCCGAGAAAACATTGGTAGACCCTCTGGTTCTATTCTTGTTCCATT
>CAJDSM010016810.1:32512-48808 GCA_903981925.1 Ostrea lurida | reverse complement strand
GTTGACGACTCATCGGTGCGTCTAATGCTGAGTAAGTGTTGCTAGAATGCATTTTTACGTGAAACAACGTTGAATAAGAGATGTGGGATTATGAAAGTTGAATCACGTTGATGTCTACAACGTTGTTTCAACGTTGACATACAACGTTGATCTCACGTTGAAACAATCAACGTTGATTCACTTTCTATATCCAACCTTTTTTCAACGTTGACATGCAACGCTGATTCAACAGTTGAGAGACATCAACGTTGATCTCAACGATGAGACATCAACGTTGATTCAACTTCATATCCAACCTTTTTCAAAATTTTTCAACTTGACATCAACGTTGATTCAAACGTTAAAACGATCAACGTTTGATTCAACGTTGACAAATCAACCACGTTTGATTAACTTTCATATCCAACCTTTTTTCACACGGTTTTTTCGAACGTAAAATGCAACGTTGTTTCAACGTTTAACTTCAACGTTGAGTGCCCGCTGGGATATATTGATATAAATCAGGTAAGGAGTAGGCTCACGAAGAGTGCAAATCGGCCCTGTGAAATGGTCAAATTCAATAAATTATTTTCAGCACAAATGAAAATCTTTGCATAGTTTATCAGGGTGGTAAAAATTTTGTAGTTTTACATTGGCGCACGTGAATCTGAGATCTGCTGCTCCAAACATTATGAAAGATCACGAAATACAATGATTTGGTTAAAATTACAACATTTTTGTTATTTACTTATAGAGCACAGGCTTGGATCGATTTTAATTTTTGATATCAGGAAAGTTAAAAAATTTAACATTTGCGCAGAAAATATTTTTTGAAACGTCACTTTAATTTTCAGTGGCGGATCCAGGGATTTTTGTCGGAAAGGGAGGGGGGGGAGGGGGGCGGTCCGTGAAAAAGGAAAGTCAATTACGCTTAAGGTACGGGTGAAGCCTAAAAGCGGTGGGCCCAGGGGCGAAGCCTCCGGAAGCTCTCGGGTTTTAGAGCTTTAAAAAGTTACCTTTTATAGGTTAATTTTAGCTATATTCGGTACTATACATAATAATTAAATTTGGCCACCAAAAAAAAAAAGGGGGGGGGGCTCTAATCCGTAACTGATTTTTACCATTTCGCAGGACCTATTTTTACCCTTTATGGGCCCACTCCTTTAATTTGTTGCCAGTATTGTACAAATCTAGGTGACAAAGATACTTCTGCTTCATTTGATAAAAAGGTACTATAAAGAATGAATTATTTTGAAGTATTGAGTAACGATATCATACTTGTAATATAATCAAAAATATTATATTTTCATAATTTAGAACAAATACATGTATGGATATCCAATAGTTTATATAACAAAATCCAAGGTAAAACAAGTACAATTATTATTGATATAAATCGAAATCTGATAAGAATCTGAAAGGTGTGAACGTAATATTATATCAAATAAAACGGATTCGCTGCTAATACATACATATCTATAAATAGAATCCAATGATTAGAGCAGTGAACTGTTGGTCAAATACTATAGCTTCCCTTGGAAACCACATTTGCTCGAGGACGACTTTGTAGAGTCAGGAAATATTGTGTACGAAAATGAAGTTTTTCTGTATTTATTCTGGTACACTTTTTTCTTGGGTTAGAAATGATATAGTTCACTGGATTTATTTTATTTAATTTGAAATCTTAATTGAAAATGCAATAGGTACTTGTAACGATTATAGTTTTTAATTATGATCATTATAGATTACAATACAGTGACATATTTAATGTAAAATGTTATATGAGAAGATATCCTATTAAATCTGTTATGAAACCCATCAAAGTTAAAAACACCACTAGAAGACTTGTTTAAATTTTAAGAACAGTTTATGATTAGAAAAGAAAGATTTGAAAAATATATTACCAAGTGTCTTAGTTAGTATTAACACTGACATTGTCAAATCCATTGTCAAATTCATTCTTTGTGTTGTTGTAATCACTGATTTGTTGTATTTATGACTATATGCCTATGTATATGGTGGCTTGTCAATTAAATTCATTCATTCATTCAATTATTTCTTGAAATGTGAGCTCTGTTCTATGACCTGATCAGCAAAATTACATGTGAAAGAACTCAAGCAATATTGGATAAAATGTGGTTATAATTTACAAATCTCCGAACTTATTTTATAAAAGAAACTCTCTACTCTCTCTCCCCTCTACCTCTATTCTCTCTCTCTCTCTCTCTCTCTCATACATGTAAATCATGTATTATTTGAATTAACGATAATTTCTGATTAATTCGGTGAAACCTTTCGGTGGTATCATGTGACGTCACATTTATGCAATGATTAAGAATCTATACCTTGGGAAACTGGATGTAATATTCCAATTGACCACTTTTGCTCATGTAGCAGAACCTGCTAAGAAATACCCAATCCTGAAAAGAAAAAAGAAAAACTAAAAAGAAAGTTACAAGTCTGGAAGAACTCCGCTATAAATCTAAAAATTCAAGTCCAAGTTCAATTTATTCGCTCAAACCATATAATGGTACATGAGGAACTTAAAAATCAATATAAATATACATAGGTCAGAGGTATATAATATATAATCAAATGTACATGTACATTATATACAAAGTATATTTCACAACAATCTCTAATGAATATTCATGAGTAGTATGTTTACATCAAAAGAACTCAGTTAAATGTGTCTCCAAGAGACAGATCTAGATCTAGTTGTGTTGTGCCTGCATGAAAAGTCTCGTGTCTAAAAGGTAATTTGTTATTCAGCAGCTTTAACGACATATGTAATGTTCCGTAATGATCCAATGGTAGTCTGCGACACGAAAGGAAATCGACGGGCAAAATCGTATTGAAAACATCACATCCAAACCTAGCGGTTTTTATGAGTCCATGTAAGCAGCTCGCTTAGATTTATCTGAACTTATTCCATTAATATTTTATCATTTTACCGTGTAGATTTTATTTAATGTAGTTCTCAAAACAATGTCTATAGCTTTTCACTATAATAGGTTCATGTACCTTAAACTAATTCTCCCATTAAGATTTTTATGAGCTGAAATCGCATCGTGGGTTGCCAATCCATTTGAGCATACAATTATATTTGTGTAAAGAATTAAAATCAGCAAACTGCATAAGTATGTTAATATTTAAAGGACAACAAATGAATATGATTCCAGTTCCATCGACTTCGATCCAGAAAATGACCTACATTTCACAATACCAATACCCCCCCCCCCCCCCCCAAAAAAAAACCAAAAAAACATTCCTGTTTAATGATATGGCCCTTCAATCGATCAATGTTCCAATTTTTCAATATTTGTGAAGTGGTACGACTATGGGATTTCGATCTTGCGTGGTGTGGATGTAAATTAGCTTGTGGACACTTATAGACTTGGAAAGTTCTCTGTGCATGTATAATGCAATATTGCCATTTACAGATCTGCATATTGTCAGGACAGGGGGATCCATTTATTTTTCTACAAGGTATGGGGGGGGGGGGTGGAAACGGGGGTTTATATCCATTTAATAGCTTGTGAAATGAACTCTTACTGGATAGTCTTTAATTTTTTGAACCGAGTACTGATGTGTACATACTAAAATTGACGAATATATTTGTTTGAAGAATTATTCCCTTCACTGTGCATTGTCTTTACTTGTTTATGATCATTTGGGCCCTGATTCGGTAATTTTAACACTCTGCATTTTGTAAGGATATATATTTTGACACAAATCAAAAATGAAATAAAAGAGATAATTCAACTTCACTCTTTAAAGTCATTGCTAAAGACGGCAAGCTTTTTAAAAAAGCTATACTTGTTGTTTTCAGAAGATGATGTATTATAAATTTGTCATGGAGTCACATAGATAAAATCACTGGGACCAATGAATTAAATTCTATATGTCATGCTTTTGAAATATTCAACCCTGGCTTCTCTATTGCATAGTGATATCATTGAGAACTGTTTGGATCTTTAAATCAACAAAATCTAAGTTTATGAAATCCCCATCCATCCCTGTTTAGCCTTTCGTTTTTATTGTGGTGTTTTTTAATCTCCCAGCATTCCAGTGTCGGACGCGACCCGGCTTACTGAACTGAACATTACGTCATAATTCCCCAGTTTTCTTCTTTAATGCCTTGTACAAAGCGGATCACCGAAGACCTCTTTTATTGAGTGTCCTTGAAGACTAAAGCACATTGTAAACAACTTGAGATGACCATTACATTTTGTGT
The DNA here is from genome assembly GCA_903981925.1 of Ostrea lurida. NCBI lineage: Eukaryota > Metazoa > Mollusca > Bivalvia > Ostreida > Ostreidae > Ostrea > Ostrea lurida. The sequence continues at coordinate 44,592 of CAJDSM010016810.1, read as the reverse complement.
GCGTCCAGATAAAACAAATATCATATAAAATTTATTTAGGTGCTTTAAATAGAGAACATCCGCTAAGTATTCAGGGCTTTTCTCAGTTACTCTTTATGATATGGCACACATATAAATGAAGTACAGTACCATATAATGAATGTTCCCGTTGCACGAGAATTGAGAAACAATATGTTTTATGCATAGATATTAATATTATAATGTAAAAATGCATTGGTCAGTACATAAAATTGTTGCTAGCTGTGTGACGTAACAATGCATTTGCACATATTTGGTGTTAGATTATCTCATGACGTCATAGATTATTTACCGTTATATAGACGTTCAATTTTTTAGGCAAATTGTAAGAAAATATTGTAACCAACGCCGCCCCAACAACCCTTTTTGCCGATGTACCTTATTTCTCATCATAGTAATTACAACTTTTTGGAAGATCCCAAACCAAGTCTTTGTACAGTTTGAAAAGAAAGTAGGTTATTTCTAATTTTATACAGTCACTGTTTTATACGAACATCTTTTCAAGTTGTCATTAACAAATAACAGACTTACAATTACAATCAGTTTTTGTTTTGATGAAAAATAATTACATGTATGAATCAAGTGATCTTATATCTCGAAGGGCATTAGTTATCATAAAATTACGTACAATTCACAGGGGAGAGAGAGAGAGAGAGGAGAGAGAGAGAGAGAGAGAGAGAGAGACTGTCCTAAGTTTATATACATGAAGAACATAGTCCCAGTGAGGTTCGTTACAATGGTTGAATTTAAACTCGGGTTTGTATTTCTGAAATATGGGACCAAAGTATATCATATATAACATGCTTGAATTAATTGTTGCTTGTGAGATTAACACTGACACACACAGAACGTCACACTCCCTTACCTCTGTCGTCACTATACTACCATCAACTCGTAGAGACTCAATGCCATTCCAGAAAATGAACACACAAAATAACACTATTAGAAAAGTCCACTTAGAAGTAAATTCCGCCATTTTTAGTATCTATGTGTACACTATAATCATAACATACTACAAACTGATCCGTCACATTCGCGTGAATTCTACAGGGTTTTGTATGGTGTTAATCTGTTGATGAATATCACGTCCCTGTATCACCTACGATGTCGAATTTCTTATTTTGCCTCAGCTTAGACCAAAATCAGACATGTTCAGGCGTTAAAGGTAAAACTGGGTATTGATTTGTGCTTTGGAGATTGAACTGGGGTACCGACAGGTAAAAATCAATGACCTAGGTAGAATATATGCATCTAGAAGAAATCATTAAACCCCCTACACTGTGAAATCAATAAAACCATTCGTTCCGACTATGTCACAGACCCCCCCCCCCCCCCCTCTCTTCTCTCTCCCCAAAAATATATCTTTCGAAGTTTTACATGCATAACACATCATGCTGAACATGTACAGTCATTCAAAACGATGCTTAGGAACTATTGATGACCAAACTGATTATTAACTGCTAGCTTTCAAAACGCATGGCGAGAATATGTAACGAATAATCACGTTGGTTAATTGGCAAAATATCTCCATTTTAATCAGCGAGCAATTAGAAGAAAAAAAGTGCCCTGTATGTGAATATCCCTTTGGTGCCCAGTTTAAAAAACATTTAAATGCAATACACATGGTCCTGTACTCAAACAACTCTGATCACGACCGTCTATTTTCAGAACACAAACCTATTATACCAGAAAATCTCTACGACATTCAAAATTGCACTTTGCCAAATCGACTTAGTTTTCGATCACGCTCATAAATGTTTCTTTGTTTTAAATAACTACAGCATTAATAATTAAAAAAACGATATTTGATGAAATGTTATAATTTAATTTATTGGAATGAAAAACAGAACATGTATAATATCTTCAACAACAAAAGAAACGATAACAAGAGACTTTGTTTCTGTGAATCCTGTTTATATAAATTACAAATGGGACTAGATCTGTCGTCACAATTGAGAAATGCATCAAATTACATATTTACTTCAACATTTCAACATAATACACATCAAAGCTTTATGTACTAATACCCCCGGTAATTTTCATTTTAATTTCTAGCGATATCACTGAAAATGAAGAAAAAAACAACCCCAAAAACAATCCCCCTCCCCCCAAAAAAACATCACCCTTAGAAAAATAAACAAAGACAAAGTGTACAAAAATGAAAAATTGTGTACAAATGTTGAACTACTACTAAACATTTGCAAAATATTTGCTAACCATAAAAAAGCATAGTTAGTCATCAATGAGCTGGTCAATATGTAGGACGGAATTAAAAAGGCACAATAGCTTTATCACAAGAATTGGATGATGCAGAGAGAGAAAGCAAACACAATACACATCAAGGAATCCATAAGATCTAAAAATATATTTTAAAAAATGGTTAAAAAAGGTAATCCAATAAAAATGACATGATGGAAATAATACACATGTATATCAATTACCACTGTCCAGAACTGGACAAAAACTGCCCCTTTCCCAGTTGGATTTTTCAGGAAAAAAATCCCACGTCACTAAAGAGTATTTTATAGCCCCAGTGTGTTGACTGTTAGACAAAACGATGTCCACAGAGAGACAGACAGACAAGTCCTTTATATCTCTTTATATCTCTTCCTAAACTGCCGGTAATGCGGTAGTCTCTATGAAAGAATATTCCAAAATTTAAATCCATCAAGTTGTAAAATCTCCTGTGAAATAAAGCAAAAATGCCCAACGATGATGAAAATCTTAATGTTCAAATTTTCAGAATTGTTTGATCAAAATCATGTCAACAGACACGCAAGCTAGCATACTGACTTCAATATATTTCCCTACACTTCATTTGTGGAGAATTAAAAAGTGAGAAAAAAAATACTCTACATTATCCAATGCAACCTTGCAAAAATTCAAACAATTATTCATAAAGTCAGTATGACTCTATTACGCAATTCTACCAACTCTGCTTTATACGTAAAAGGTTAAATTTGAGGACTTTACATGCTGAGAAGGGAAAATTAACGCACAATTTTGTTAAGAGACAATTAATCATTTTGTACGTATGCCATTCAAACTCTGTCAAAAATAACAACTTTGGTATAACTGCAAAATGTAATCATCAAATAATCGGTGCCCATTTGATATTTTGGGATATTGCTCTAATTATAAATAGGTAGCACAATTTTTTTTTTACCACATCAAGTCTTCAATGAGACAGAGACTCTACAAAACTTTCTACATCAAATTCATGTCATATAATCTTTTTGCCATCAAAATAGTCCACATTTGTGCCAGGTTAGAAAATACCACAAGCCACTGTTCACAAATACAGATTAGACATCAATTTGCCTCTGTAATTTTTTTCACGAGCACTTATGGATTCATATTTCAATTTTCTCCAATGGTGAAGAGCGCGGCAGTGGAAGCTTTCCTTGAAATGGGTTCGGAAGTATCGGACCCCAGCGAGGTGGAGGTCAATGTGTTACGACGTATAGGTGGCAGCACTGGAGCACTTGACTTACGTACTATGTTCTCACTGTGTCGTCTTGGACTCTGAAAAAAAAAAAAATCAAAGTTTAAAAACTCTTTATACAACACAATTTGAAAGTTCTCATTTAAAGAAATGGAAAGAAGATTTGCAAAATCAACAATTTCCAGATGACATATCTACACCTATTTTGCCTGACAGCTAGAGGCTATGATATCCTGTAATAATGCTTCAACTGCAGAATATTTCTGAATTTCAAACTTGTCTTACAAATATCTTGCCTAACAGTTAAAGGACAATAAATAGAGGATCTTGAATGAGTGCTTATGGCATATGGAATTTATGAAATGAATTACCGGATTTAATATTTCCCGAGCCTTGGCGAGGGAAATATTAAAATCCGGTAACGAATTTCATAAATTTCATATGCCATAAGCACGAGTATAAGATTCTATTTATCACATAACTATCATTAAACGTGTATTATGATTTACTTTCTATTTCACAACCCGAATTTGTCGCTTTGCTATTGTTTGACGTCGTCAATTCGATTGTGACGTCGTTTGCAATGTCACGGTTTGAAGAAGCTTGGAATTTCTGTTACACATATTTTCACCTCATAAAAGACACAAAACCCTCTTGGAACAACCTCAGTGACAAAAATAATCTCTTTTACCATTAATGTTTACAGTTTCAAAGTCTGATGTGCCGTTGTCTTTACGTAAGCTCAAGATTGATTGACCTACCTAATTTGCTTTTTTATGAACCTCAGCTACGAGTTCATATCGTTTTTCCGAACCCGTGTTATGAACCCGGAAACAGTACAGTTGTGTGATAAAGGCTCATATTGCAAACATAAAGTAAAGCCATTGTCTTGAAAATAATGTACAGTGTTCCAACTAAACTTTACACCTACCATACACTGTTATACGAGGACTAATATTACACCCACCATTACACTGTTATAGGAAGGTGGAGGAGCTGTCTCCACTTTAATGGCAGACTCGGGGAATTCACTGAAGCTTTCATTGGGCACCAGTCTGTCCGTACTTCGGGAATTAGACGTGATAAAGAGGCCAGAAAAATCGGGGCCCTTAGAGTTGATGGAGGTCCGTCTGCTCATTGAGTCCTCAGCGTAAGGATGGGCACTAAAGCTGTCTAACTCACTGTCTCCTGTACCCATTAACGACCCAATCTATAAATACAGACAACAAACGAGGTTACAGTATAAAACAGGCTAATTATGACATGCTTCCCATTAACGACCCGATCTATTAAAATATAGACAACAAACTACCGGTAGGTTACAGTAAAATACATTGATGGTTGTTGTCCCCATTTACAACGCAGTCAATACAGACAACAAACAAGGCAACGCACACGTAGCATCCCCTCACAACACAAGATTTATAAACAATAGTCAATAGTGACCTTGACCTTTGACATAGAAAATCAAAAGGGTTTATCCTCTCTCCATGGGCAATATTTGTGGAAGGTTTGATGATTCACTGGTGAATATTGTGTCTTCTATATCTTATTTTCACAAGAACTTTAGTCAATAGTAACCTTAATTGACTCGACCTTGAAGATCAGCAGGGTTCATCCACTCTCAATGGGCAACATTTGTGAAAGGTTTGGTGATTCTCTAATGAATGTTGGGTCTTCTATTTTGTTCACAAGAATTTTTGGCAATAGTACAATAGTGACCTTTGACAAGAGGCCCAAGGGGCCACATCACTCACCTGAGCACACGCTGCTTCACTAAGAAGAGCTGCAGTAGTTTGGGATTTTAGAATGTTACCACTGTGGACTAAATCTCAACTATGTCAGGTGGAAGCATATTATCCTGAACCAACTTAAATCTACTCCATATCAGGAAGCTTTCAGGTAAACATCCACTCTTCTGGTTCAATGAAAAAGATTTTTTAAAGAATATTCTCTATATATCTGCATGTAAAACTTTGATCCCCTATTGGGGCCTCATCATACCCCGAGGGTCATGATTTGAACAAACTTGAATCTCCACATATATCAGGAAGATTTATATATAAATTTCAGCTTTCCTGGCCCAGTGGTTCTTGAGAAGAAGATTTTTAAGAATTTTCTCCTATATATTCGCATGAAAACTTTGAATCCCCTATTGTGGCCCCATCGTACCCCGGGGGTCATGATTTGAACAAACTTGAATCTCCTCATATATCAGGAGCTTCCATATAAATTCAGCTTTCCAATGGCCCACGTGGTTCTTGGAAGAGAATTTTTAAAGACTTTTCCCTATAATAAATCATATGCTAAACATTTGATCCCCTATTGTGGCCCCATCGTACCCCCGGGGGTCATGATTTGAGACAAACTTGAATCTCCACTATATCAGGAGCTTCCATATAAATTTCAGCTTTTCTGGGCCCATTGGTTTCTTGAGAAGAAGATTTTTAAATGACACCACCCTATTTTTGCATTTTTCGTGATTATCTCCTTTGATGAGGGTCCTGGTCCTTCATTTGAAACAAAATTGAACCCTTCACACCAAGGATGAATGATGTACAAGATTTTGGTTGAATTTGGCCCAGCGGTTCTTTGAGAAGAAGTTGAAAATGTGAAAAGTTTACGACAACGACGACAGACAACGGACAAATTTTGATCAGAAAAGCTCACTTGAGCCTTCGGCTCGGTGAGCTAAAATCCAAATGGTTCATCCTCTCTCCATGGGCAACATTTGTGAAAAGTTTCATGATTGTCTGATGAATGCTATGCCTTCTATCTTGTTCACAAAAATTTTGGCCAAAGTAAATAGGGACCATGGTCTTTAACCCTCGACCCTGAAAATCAAGTACAGGTTCATCCTCTCTTCATAGGCTATATTTGTAGAAAGTTTGCAAATCCTCTGATGAATGGCCTTGCTCCTATCTTGTTCACAAGGTTCCAGACACATACACACACACACAACAGCTGCATGGCAGCGATGCTTTGTCCCCTCCACAACTAGTTGTGAGGGGACATCAAGGTTACAGTCAGACATACTTATAGTGAGTGCTGGGGATGAAAAAATTGTGATTTATTATTAATGTAATTTTTTTTATATCAAGTAAGTTCATATGTTGTATGAAACCTACAAGGAATGTAACACTTCACTATAAGCAATAATTTACTGTAAAACGAGAATATTTGGCGTAAACATATTTTAGCACAGTCAGCAATGGAAACCTTTTAATTTTAACGCAATGATACCACCTGGTCAATAATTTTATGTCAATGAAAGCCTTTTAGCGCACAACTTAATTTAGCGCAATCATACATCTGCACCAATGGCGCTAAAATAAATAGTGTGCTAAATATTCTCGTTTTACAGTATTTTAAACTTCTTTGCTGTAACTGTTCTTTCCAGTATATTCAAACATAGTGTGGGGAGTTGCTTACATTCTTACTCTTCATATCTATTCAGCGATTTCTAGAATAGAGTTCACTTTAAAATGATCGTGGTGAGTAAATTTCTGTGGAAGCTCACCTGAGAGGTCCTGACATGGTACGGGAAGTTCTTATTGGCTGCTTGAGGTCTGGTCAGTATCTAATACAAAAATAGTGTAGAAAATCAAATATCAGTATAAACAGTACATATATCAGTACGTATCAGTCAAACAAGTACTGTGATGGAAACATACACTGCAGTATGTACAAGATAACATTTAAACGAGATACTCAGTCAAAAAAAAAGCCTGAATTATATCTATAAATCTTAAATCACTGTAAGCCCGATTACAAATAAAGATTATTTAAAGATTCAAGATAAACATATTGACTTTTCAAATTTGCAAGTACTGCATGCAAATTAGCATTTAAACTTAATACAAAAAATCACTTGTTGGATTGAGAAAATACTAATACGTGTATATTACTGTAATCCACTTTTTACGTCATACATAATTTATGCGATATACATCAATATGAATGGGTTAAAAATGGATTATATACAAATTACTGTGTTAAGAGAGAGAGTGTTATTTATCTATATACCAGTAAATTCCTAATCTATTAACAAAGTCACTACTAAATATACCTAGTATATGATCTGTTAAATCTAATAAAATATTGTGGTCAATTATATCTGAATATTTAAATGCATCAGAGAAGAATATTATACTAGCAGATTTAAATCAGAATAATCAGAAATCACAAGATATTGCTGGGAGGGGGGATTAATTTTCTGATCACTACACACAACATTTAAACTGACACAAAATAGCCTCTACGTGCACTTAATCCTAATAATTATCCTTGACCTGTCGTAAATATCTCAATAACAAGAGGTGCATTCGAACAAACAGACGTTCACAGTCGTCTATCACAATGACAAAGCATGTGTTCAGATACTTACTAAGAAAAACAAGTGGCTAAGAAGTTCTATAAATAGTTCTACACTATGGACTGTCTTGGCTCGGATCCATTTTTCCATGGCAAAAGCAGCAGATAGGGACACAATGGGGCCAAGCCAGAACCTTCACAAGGGAGGCAAGCAATGAAGATTAGCAAATCATATTAAGCAACAATGATGAGTAATTTAGAGAGGTTTAGCGAATTAACGCGTACTTGTACGTGTATCAGAGGATTCCCCTAAAAATATGTGCACAGTGCGTCACAAGTTTCGTTGATGACTTATTTCTATAAGTATTCACATACATGTAAAGTGCAGAGTACACATAAGTAACAATGTGTAGCTAAAAGTTTCTTATTTTCTGTTTCGAATCTTGTGACCATGTGTCTTTTTCTGAAAGTTGAAGATTTATAGCAAATACTGATGCAAAGAAATTAACATTTTGGGGGAAAGAAAAAATGTGAAGGATTTCAAAAAAATGTATCTTTATTCACAAAACTTTTGTACAGTGACGTTGCGAGTGCTAAACGAGAAATATGTATGTGTGACTTTATTTAAACACGCGTACAAGTACGTGTACAAGTTGCATTGGTTTGCTAAACCTCTCTATTATCTGACTGGAGGAAGCAAGCAAGGATTAGATAATCATAAGCAAAGTATTTGTCTAATTATACAAAGATGTTACAATATAGATATAGTCTACACAAGATCTCATCTTAGTGACACAAGATCTTTAACTAATAGTGTAGGGCAGTGTATAGACCTTCCTTATCTCCAGCATATAACATTGTCACATAATCAATTATAGTAGATCTGAATCGCCATCGCTGTAAAGATTGTATGGAATTACGAATCTAATTATAATATTTTGTTAAGGTAATTACCCATACCACAATTTATTATTAATGAAAGAAAAAGTGAGCAAGCTCACATACCCCACGCTCCCACATTGCTTGAAATGTATTTTGGGGCAATCAGCCTGAATCAGGTAAAAAATCATAATTGAATATCGGTTATAAATGGATACACATAATTGATTAACTATTGATTATACTAGGATTTTTTTTCTAAAATAAAGTAAGAGCTCTTTTCATTAAACATACAATAATTTTATCCTTCTGAATCCATTCAGTGTTTAATTGGTGAAGAGGTCAAAGGGGCATAATTCCCCGAAAAAATAAATGAATCAGAATTTCCTGTGTATATGCGCATCTAAACAGTATGTTCTTCATCACTACAAAGTTTCATGATAATCTGTTGAACGGTTTCAGAGGAGTCGCGCTGACAAACTGTTTCAATAGTATATTTAATTGTGGCAGGACAAAAACAATATGTCTCCACACAAAAGTGAGGGGAGACAAATATTTAAGGATTATCCACCCTCATGTGATGTCATAGGGTTTTCAAATAAACTTTGCACATTGATAGAAATATATCTCCTATGGAAATTTCATTCACTGAAAATAATAAATAATTTGGTAAACCTTTGATACTGAAAAAAAGTACTATTTCCCAAAGATAATTATTTATAACGAAAAAAATATTGTCAAGGGCAATAACTCCTATGGTGACAATTCCTCTACCTTGGGTGTATTCTACATTGGTTTTCCTAATATGCACATTAAATTTTTGCATATTTACAAATAAGCAGATTTCTAAGATTCCCACCATGCGACTGCTAGGCTGGCGCAGTGGTTCTGCTTACTCTGTGTTCTTTACCCCAAAACATTACAAGTGCAAAATTCCATGTTCTACTATCCGTTTTCATCTTCTACACTGTTGTGTAAGTTTTCACCGCAGTATTCTATTTTAAAATTTTATATAAATTTTTCGTTATCACTTGTGTATTTTTAATTGGGTCGCCTGCTTGCGTTTGAGGCAGAGCGCCGACATTATAGGAATCACTTTTCCGGTCATCTCTGCATCGTCCTGCATTTGCAGGCATCTGGTGTCGGCGTCACAAAAATTTTCTGTCAACATTTTTCCTCAGGAACCACACAGGCCAAGCTTCTTGATATTGGCACAGAGCATCAGTATTGGAAGACACTGTATCGTGTAACCGCATTCGAAACTGGCCCCACCATTGTCACTCCCGGTTTGAACGCAAACTTGAACCAGACCTAAATCTCTAACAAAAAATTTATAATGATATACTTTCTCCACCATTGCATGATACTAATTAAATATGAAGTTTTATATTTCAAAAAGAAAAAGAAAGTAGGCAGGCGACACCATGGTATCTCCTGAAACTTACCAACTACAGTTGTTAATGTCATTCGTCAACAAGTATTGAATTCGTTAGATGCAGTCTTTTGGCAGCCATCCATAGCTTTGACTGATATTCTGGTCTTTGTTAAGAGTCGTTTAAAAAGCTTGTTGTGAGGTTTTACAAATGCATGTAACATGCCTAGCTTCTGCCATGAGTAGAAACTCGTACATAGTTGTCAAATTTAACACTTCTAAAAACGGTATGATTTGAAAATGTAAACTGCATAGACTTTTGTACACCCATCTCGGAGAAGACAAAATTATGTCTTGTAAATAAATCTAGCGGGTCTATTGCAGCCAGTCAACTAATGTAAGTCATGATCTTCGCACTATTTCACCACTAATTTTGATTTACCCACGGTCAATTTCATTAAATACTCATTCTAGAAAGACGGAACTAATGGTGGGTATTCAAAACTAAGTCCACCATCTATGCATAAGCATGCTAATGCATCTCATACCATGTTTTTACAAAAATGATTTGGATGACTCTTTCACTGATCGCTTTTAGTATCATAATGAAGCTGCCTCTTACTGCAATATTAGAGATAATGAAACTTTACTTTTTGAGCGTTTTGGCTCGCGTCCCATAGCTGGCCCTATTTAAGCAATGGGCCGTCTTTGCAACCGCTGGGTAGGACGAAAAAACCGTTGTCGGGGTTAGAAAATCTCGTGGTATTCTCGTGGACACATGTTTTTTGTTGGTAAGGAAGTTACACTTTCGTTACAGTAGATTGAATTTTTAACCCTCATTGTAGATCTGCCATCTCTGCTTATACCTGTACAATTACTATTAACGGCGAAAGTTTATGTTGCATTTTAGCATCTTTAAATTCATCAAGGTGTAACATCCCATTTAAAGTTAAAAATAATGAATTGAAATTGAGATCATCAGTGTTTTTTCGTTTTCTATTACCAATATGCCAAATTAGACAAAGCTACTGAAATGATTGAAACTTTCCCATTTTTCCTGTACTACTTTATAGATTATAATCTCATTAGTGTAGTATATTATCATCAATAATAGTAATAAGCTTAATGGAACTATAATCCCAGCATCATTTATAGACACAGAAAAAAGCATTTCAAATTAATTTGATCAGACACAAAATCAGACCATGCGAATGTTATCATATGGTCGAAATCAACTTTGTCTCCTGTTGTTGCTGTGCACTTATTGCTCATTTTATTACATACTTAGTATTAAATACAGGTTTTTTGCATGTGCGATACAGATGACATCACAATGCCGTATTCGGCCCTAGGGCTGATAAACCCTGTATCAGCCCTGCAAATCCATATCAGCCCTCCGCCTGTGCGGAACACCTCGCTTCGCGGAACCCCTTTGCTTTTTACCGCTTCATCATTTATGTAGTATAAACATCATGTACATGAATCACCTATCAGTTTATTGTTAAGTTGATTACAAAAATTTATGTTTTAATATGACTTGTTTTGTATGTTAATACTAAGTATGGTAATAAACATAATAAAACATTACCTTCATTTCCATATACACCTCTGTATCAAGCCCTCGACAATTCAGCTCCTCGCCTTCGGCACTCGGGCTGCATATTGGTGTCTCGGGCGATACAGGTTGTTGATATGGAAATAGGTATGTACTTACATTCTCTTATACAGGACGACGAGCCAGTAAGCGCTGGAAGAATTTGTCTCCAATCCTTTTAAGGATTATCCCTACTTAGGAATCTCTAAGGAATTTGTGTGTTTCAAACCTTAAAATTCTTTCTTTTTTTAATCATTTATAGTTTAATCTAATCAATTATGAAAGAAAATGTGTATGTTGCCACCTTTTTTAAGATGTCAGCACTACAAAACAGCAGACGTACTTACCGCTTAGGTTAACATCAGAAAATCGCACATTTTGAATACATTTTCGTAAACAGAATTAAATAAATAAATAAAAATGACAACTTGTTTAAAATATCAAACAGTTTTCAGAAC
>CAJDSM010016810.1:0-22425 GCA_903981925.1 Ostrea lurida | reverse complement strand
AACCCAAGATTCTACATTCATTGACATGACGAACTTCAGTATCTTGATCACCGATATCTCAAATACCATGGCTATGTCAAAGTGATTTGGAAGTCCCAGTCACCTATTTTATAAGTATTTTTACTCTCGATATCTTGAATCCACGCATATCTCAAGGATATTTCTCGGTCCCATATATGTCTCTGGTCCCATCAACTTCGAGATAAGAAGGTTCAACTGCCTTGGATATAATTGTTTGTACACTCATCCCTCCAACTTAATGTTCCGTCAAACAGACACAGTCATAACACAATGTTGCATAAGAAAATTTGCATGAATGTTGAAGAAACTAGAAAAAATGTGATGTGGCCACATCATCATGAGGGCCCCCGCGGGTTGAAGCTCACCTATAGTAAGTAGTTTAGTGAGTCCTATGAGCTGATTGACCTTGCTTATATTATGTCGCAAGATACTTCTTTTAGCCAATTTATTCAATGAATTCGACCTTGTAACTCTTGATCATGACCTTAAAAATCAGTAGTGATTCTCAATCACATTCTCCTGGGCAACATTTGTAGAGAAGTTTGCATGACTCTTCTGATGGATGCTGATTGTCTTCAACTTGTTCGACATAGTTAATGAATCTGAACAAGATGATATTATTTAGGCAGTACTGCAATTCATGTAGATCTTTGACTTTTGAACCTCTTGAACTTTGAAACACAATATGGTTCATCTGCTCATCCATACGTAACAATTTCATGGATAGGTTTAAAGGTGAATCCTCTGATAAAGTGCCATTGCTTCTAATTGTGTTCAACAAATTTTTAGCAAATAGTCAAAATAAAAGCCTTGACCTTTGAACCTGAACCTTGAAATCAATCATAGGGTGCATTCCTCTCTCTCATGGGAAATCATGTGTGCAAAGGTTGATGATCCGATGAATATCCCTTTTTTTATCTTGTTCACAGAGTTCATCAACAACCACACACACACACACACACAGTCTGCATGGATTCGCAGCAGTGCTGATATAGTTCTCTCCACAACTTAAGTTGCGAGAGGATAAGAATTCATACACCTCTCAAAAACTGTCTAACAAGTTTCTGCAAACATTTTTGAGTTACTTCCCTTTTTATAAAGAAATATCATAACTCGAAACGGAAAATCAGAAATTTTCTCAAAATCGAAAGGGAGCTTGCCTGTATGAAGGTATAACACTTTCAAAAAGTTTCAATCTGATATTAGTCAAAGGGTTTTTCAGTTAATCGCGCGAAACTGAACAACAATTTTTTAGAATAGTTCCATAATTTGAAACGTGAAATCAGAAATTTTCAACAACATCGAAAAGGGAGCTGACTCTCAATGGATATATGCACATATCTAAAGTTTCTATCAATATGTGCAAGCCCTTTTGAGTTATCGTGAAACTGTTTACACGACTTTTTCATGAAAATAGTCCAATATTTCTGAAAGTGAAATCAGACAAGTCTTCCAAAATCGAAGGGAGCTTGACCTCATTGGATATTTACACTGACTATAGTTTTCATATTAATTGGTGCCAAGCCCTTTTCGATTCTTGCCGCGAAAACTGTTTTGTGACAGACGGGACGGACGGACGGACAGACGGACGGAAAAGCTGATTACTATAGGGCTTCCCGCCGATACTCGGCGGGGCCCTAATTAACTTCAAGTAAAAACTTGATAAACATTTCATTATCTAAAGATACAAAGAGACTGTTCTGTTTTAAATTTATTAAAAGATCAAATAAAGAGTTCACTTTAAAGGTCGGGATTAAGTTAATTTAATCCTAAGTTACTCACTCGGTACACAAGTACCAATTAGAAACTGATCAATGATCTTTCATTTTGATTTTCGTCCAAACAAGGTAATAATTACTCAAAGGGCATAAACTACCTGTCAATTTTCATGTCCATGTCGGGTCCTTGCCTTTTGAATCTACATATAAAGATAGACTTATTGTGTTTAAGATGTTATGTTTTTTAACTTTGACCTATCAAAAAATATATAAAAACATTTCATAATGAAATGTGACCAGGTGACCTTACCTTGACCTCTGATGTTTCGACCACAAGATATTCAGGGGATTCTGATTCACTAAATTTGCTTGTCCATTAACACCTACTCTGTTATCTATCTTAAAAGTGTCCATAGTGTTCAGTATTCAAACGTATATACAGCCGTACTGTGAGTTCCGTCAATGCCCGAGTTCTTTACGAAATGTTCACTTTTGAAAATAGCTGAGGGTATGAACTGCGACTCTTTTACTTTGTGGAGCATGTTCGTGTGGAGCGTGTTCGTGTTTCATGGAAAGATATGACGGTGTAAATCAGTCTTTGCGAAAAAATAAAATCATCACAGGACATTTGGACAGACAGTTGTCTATACTTCACCGGACCGAATAAATTTTCACCAGTCCGAAACTTTTATCATATGATCATAATACCAGATGCCTCTTGGGCATCCCTTTTCGGATGCTTAATTGTAATTAATTTTTCTCCTTCTTAAATTACTGACTGATTCTGATCACGGTAGCGGTAAAAAATGACAGATATTCTGAAATAGAGTTCACAACAATCGTTATCAGAAAAACGTTTGTAAGACTGTATCTCGGTATTAGATAAAGCGTCTAAATGATATTGGAAAATGAAATGTAAAACACAACCAACGCAACCTTCGTACATTATCCGGACCGATCTTACTGACAAGTACATGTACATCGGTCCAAATTGATTTTCATCTGTTAAGACCGACGGACCGGTGCTTTTGGGATAGACTGGTAAAGCACTGCAATTTATACCCTCATGTATTTTCAAAATGAAAGTTTCATATTTTATGTATCTGCATTATACTTTCACTTCTGTTGGAAAATCAAAAGTAGACATACATCTCAAGATTCATAGTTATGCAAGTTTACAACTGCAACACATTAGGAGGAAATGGCTCATAAGTACAGTTTGTATAAATATTACAGGCGAAAACAATGCAAATACTAGAATTGTCCTAGAGGGGACGACTAACACCCCCTATAGCATAAAATTTGAGGGGTGTAGGAACTTTGATGCAAAATAAAAAAAATAGCTGCAATATTTATTTAGTTTTAAAACTGTAGCTCGATCTGACTTGTAAATAGAAATATCTTCTGCATAAACTGTTTGAAAAGAAATTTTTGACAATATCACATTTCCATACAGAAATCTCTGAAACTCCACAAAGTTATATCAAAATCCTATGGATCGTTATAAGGAGAAGTTGCAGACAACACATTGAGGCATGATGTTGGTGAAAAATGCTTTTAAGTCCAAACATTCCTATCTTCTTTCTAAATAGTCCAAGATAAAATTAATCTCCATTATGTAATCTATCATTCCACTAAGTTTCATTAAAATCCTTTATTTTACTCAGGAGGAGTTGTGGACAATGCATTGAGGCATAGGTTGATGAAAATAATCCAAATGTTCATATCTTCTACAAAAATTGTCCAAGATATAATTCCTGTCTATACACATCTTCATTATGTAATGCAACACTCCACCAATTATAGTTTCATTAAAATCCTGCGAGTCATTTAGGAGGAGTGGACAGACAGACAGAAAGACATGGAGAAACCTATCACCTCCAGACTTCAATTGCAGGAGGTATAATAAACATATTTGTTTGTTGTTTTATGTCCCAGGTGTCACAAAATTTGTCACTCCACATAGAAACTCCACTAGCTTTAGTCAGTTTCACCTCTGTGTGGCACTTTAATACAGCCCCAGCAATGATGTGCAAACAAAAACAAGGGACCTCCATTTATATTAAACATCATATCCAAGAAAAATATTGCATTAACTTACCAGATATTTTTATACACTGAATCCCATTGGCTAGTTTCATTAACTTACCAAAGACTTTTTAAACACAGAATCCTGTTGGCTAGCTTCTATAATTTAACAGAGATTTTTTATACATATTTTATACATAGATTCCCATTGGCTATACCTTCATTAACTTACCAGAGACTTTTTATACACGAATTCCCATTGGCTTCATTAACTTACCAGACATTTTATACATGGAATCCCATTGTTTTCATAACCTTACCACAACTTTATATACACAGAATTCCATTGGCTCATTAACTTACATAGACTTTATACAGGAGTCCAGGCTGGCTTCATTAACTTACCATAACATTTTTATACACGAGTCTCCAATTGGCTGAGCTTCAACTTAACTTACCATAGACTTTTTATACACGGATTCCCATTGGCTAGCTTCATCAAAGTACAGCAACACTTCCTGAGTTTTGTATTCCTATAAAAACCACAGAGTTGTCAACATTTATAATTCCATCAAACTACCAGCATATAATGCATGGCTATTCGTGTGTACATCAATAACAATTAATGTTAAATGCATGTATAAGAAGGTACAATAAAGTTGAAAACTGTTAATTCCATTCTATAACCATATATCCCTATATACTGTTCTTGGCCACATTTTCAGTCATTAGGCTGATTTGGCTCCAGGTCTCAAGGACTAATAATTGTTTCAAACCTATCTGTAAAAACTTGACAATATAAAGTGTATTATTAATAAATGTTATACAAAAAAATTTTCTGTAACTCTATATTTTCATGATAAACAATAGGTCACTAATTAGTAGAGGTGTAACGATATACCGGTATACCGGTGTATCGCGATATTTGTTTCTTTGGTTCGATAACCGGTACGCCTATCCAGAATTTTAACAGGTTTTTTCGATACGGGTTTAAAAATTTGAATTCAGTAAAACATATTACTTATATATCTCGTCAATTTTGCTTTTTTGATTTATCCAAATTACTTTGAATCAGCATGTTTTTGTTTTGTTCTTCTTTTGTTGTTTTTTCTTGATTAAAATGTTGTTTCTATATAAAGATAAATTGTTTTAATTTACAAATGGTGACACTTGTACACTTGTTTTAAAGTTTAAATAACCAAAAAACAGAACACGATGGGAAAGCGATACGTATCGATACGTATCACGATACACTCACAAAATATCGATATATCACGATACGCTTTTTGTATATCGATACTCAACCCTACTAATTAGAACGTTTTACGTGCTAGTGTTTGCATGTACACCAATCTGATTTAATAATTGTGGTCAATATCTTCCTTCTCTAATTTAGATTTAAACAAGGAATCTGTGAGCTACTGCTCACTGAGGATACCCCTACTCTAAGGTAAATAGAGCTACTGCTCACTGAGGATACCCCTACTCTAAGGTAAATAGAGCTACTGCTCACTGAGGATACCCCTACTCTAAGGTAAATAGAGCTACTGCTCACTGAGGATACCCCTACTCTAAGGTAAATAGAGCTACTGCTCACTGAGGATACCCCTACTCTAAGGTAAATAGAGCTACTGCTCACTGAGGATACCCCTACTCTAAGGTAAATAGAGCTACTGCTCACTGAGGATACCCCTACTCTAAGGTAAATAGAGCTACTGCTCACTGAGGATACCCCTACTCTAAGGTAAATAACGTTGCTTCCTAGAGAATTTGTTCATCCTTTGGTAAGGTTGATACATGTATCAAGTGGCTGTGATATGCAATTGCAGAGAAAAGTGCAACGAAATATCTTTTTCACATAGACTCAATAATTTTGCATCAATACTCCAAAAATACTGACTACATTAGTTAATAGGAAGTTGACAAGCAAAAGGTCTGAATTCAGTAAATGTGGTATGGGACCCCTAGATGAAGTGATATACAGGAAGTTGAGGTGCGAAAGATCTGAATACTGTAAGCGCGGTAGGGGACCACTAGATGAAGTCATACACCAAATATCAATGTTGGCTGTGATATGCAGTTTCAGAGAAAAGTGCAACAAAAAATATTTATTTCACATTAAGACTCAAAATTTTTAAAGAAGTCATTGAACAGGAAGTTGACATACATGTACGAAAGGTCTTAATTCGGTAAGCGTGCGGTTATTAACCGCCGCGGTATGGGACCCCTAGATGAAGTCATACACTGTACACCAAATATCTGAAATTGCCTGTGATATGCAGTTTCACAGAAAAAAGCGACAAAAAATATTTATTTCACATTACGACTCAAAAATTTTAAACTAAGTCGGTGAACAGGAAGTTGACATGAGAAAGGTCTGAATTCGGTAAGCGCGGTATGGGACCCCTAGATGAAGTCATACACCAAATATCAATTGCCTGTAATATGCAGTTTCAAAGAAAAATGCGACGAAAATATTTGTTTCGGACGGACGGAGGGACGGGTAGAACAGTATACCCTCCTCCTTCAAAGCGAGGGTATAAAAAAGAATATACACAACAAACACATCTACATTTCTTTCAAGCATTGACTTTTCCTGCAGGAAGAAGTTACAAACCATTTATGATTCAACATAAATGGTTTGTTTTGGGTTTTATTTTACTTATTGGGGGTGAGGGGGGGGGTTGTAATTGTTTCTAAATGTAATATTTGCAACACTTGAGTCACTCCAAATTTAATGGGAATATAACAGAGCGATTAGCCTTTTTCCAAAAGACCAATAATTTTTCTTCATTTTACAATGCACAAGTCTTTAAATATTGACACCAAAAAGAAGGAATGGTGAAATATTCTATCCAAAAACCATTATGTCAACTAACAATAATCCTCTTACAGAAGAATAAGAATTCTAATCCTCCCGTCAGGCCATGGTAGTGTATTGAGGTGTAAAAGCTGTTTAACCTGAATGTAGCACAGTTAGTATGGATCAAATTTATTTATGGAAATATCTTAATATACTTATCAATATTCTGTAATACACAATTATAAAGAAACAGTAAAGTGTAATAAAAATGTCATTGTGAAAAACATACATGCATGCTTACAATATTATCAATACCTAATTACTTTGTGAATAAAATTTCATCATGAAAAAACTTTCATAATAAGGATTTTTGGTCATGTGTGGGACAAAACATTGCAACAGCCAGTACAATAGTGTATTAAATAAATATACATATTTTGAACAAAACCCTGTTTTGAAAAGTCTTTGAACTAGATGACAATTTTTAAATAATAAAAAAAAAAAAAACCACACGACAGACTGTTATATCATATACCGGTATGCCAAATTGCCAATTAATTTGTACCATTAGTCAATAGAACTCACCACAGGATATTCAAACTCAAATCTCAGTGATCCTTTATTTGACAGGAAACAGAATCTTGCCAAAAATTCCCAATTCTACAAAAGAAATTGTCTTCGTTAGTTAATTCAATCATTCTGTCTATATATAATGTAATGACGTTTTCCAAAAAATAACTTATTTTAAAAATAAAACTGCGAAATATGATAAATCAATTGGCCTATGTACACAGCACTTTTTTTTTTTTTTTTTTTTTTTAAATATAACAATATATACCCTTACTGCCGGTGATCATTTTGAATCCAGCCGAACGTTTCTTAATGTTAAATGCTTTAATCAATAACAGTTTCGTTCCTATTTCCAATCAGTGTAAACAAAAACATTTTTAAAATGTAAACAAAGTCAATAGTGTTTTACCTCACTCGATGATAATGTTCCTTCCAATCTCAGACACTTGGCGGGAAAACTAACGAGCGACAAAAGACAAGCTGTCACTAACAAACGATCCATAGCCATATTGACGGACACGGACCCTTACTGTGATCTGACAGTCTATCTCATGTCCACCGCCATACAAGTTCCCTGAACGGTCACTCTCTGTGCTGGCTATTTACACGCTTCGTTGCGAAGACACCGTTCAATGAGAGGCATTGAGGCGTGACTTGGAATTGGTTTATGGCAGGTCGTCTATCGAAATGTCGTGTCGTGTCTTTGAATTGTTACTATTCTCAATATTCTAGCTAGGACGCAGCAGCGTGAGGATCTGGATTTATGCATGAGGCGGGAGGTGCACAGCTTAAAAATAAAAATAAAAACTCAATCGAATCATTATCCCATTTTTAGTAGACAACATAGGATATTAAAATCCAATCAATTAATTTATTTTAGTGAGGACTATAATTATTCTTTCTGTAGGTATTTAATTATCCTATTGAAAATCATAGGGTTTTTTTTTTCCTATAGGATTTTTTCTCCCATAGGATAATGATAGGATTTTGATTGTAGATAAAAAATCCCCATTCTCCTACAGGTTTTTATCTTTAGGAGCTTATATCTCTTAATGTACAAGTCGTAGTAACTTTAGCTTTGAACTTTAGAAGATACTGCAAAAAAATCCTACCAGATACACTGAATTTGTTTTTCTGTATCTTGATAAAAAGAGGTTAGCAAAAAGTCTGGACTTGTTTCATGTCCGGAATTAAACTGTCGTTACAGGTTGATTCATGGAAAACAGTACAGGTGAATTCATGGAACAGTACAGGTGATTCATGGAACAGTGCACCTGATACAGTACATCTGTGACCAGTCTAGCTAGATCAGTACCTCTGAGAGTGATCTACATGTAGGTAGATTTGTTAAGTACTAATACCCCTTTTAAGTGATACAGGTACATTGCAGTTTGGTACCCCTATTAAGTATAATAAACATGCATGTGAAAGGCAAAAGATTCTTCATGTCCGTACTGATTAGCGTGCAGTGTGCCTTTAATTATGTAGTCACTTTTGTATTGTGTGTGGAATATGATACCCATGCGAAACCAACCTCTTTTACGGGAGATTCTGAAGCACTAACGATGGCTGGTCCAGGAAATACAGTCAATGAAGAGAGTGACAACTTACATAGAACGTACCCAAGTAAGGGTTGTATAACTTACATAGAACGTACCCAAGTAAGTGTTGTATAACTTACATAGAACGTACCCAAGAAAGTGTCGTATAACTTGTTTTACTATGGATTAGAGGTACATGCGTTCTCCAAAGTCACGCTTGTTGTATTGCACATCGAATGTTGTTCTAAACTTGTACTACAAAACATTAGAATGCGTAATACC
The DNA here is from genome assembly GCA_903981925.1 of Ostrea lurida. Lineage (NCBI taxonomy): Eukaryota > Metazoa > Mollusca > Bivalvia > Ostreida > Ostreidae > Ostrea > Ostrea lurida. The sequence continues at coordinate 13,462 of CAJDSM010016810.1, read as the reverse complement.
TGGGGTTCTGATGTGAGTTAACATTGTGTTAAACGTAATCATAATCCAAAACAACATATAAGCTTATACTAGTACTACTCCTAGGCACCTGATCCCAGGTGTGTCCAGGGATCCGTGTTTGCCAAACTCTTGTATTTGTATTTTATTTGGGACTTACGAGATTGATCACTGTTCGTTATCTTTGCATTTACATATACAAAGTCGAGTGAAGGACAACACGGACCTCCGACAAAAGCGAAGGCATGATCAGGTGCCATGGAGAAATGCGCATCCTCTGCTGAGCCCTTAGTCGAAATAAAGTAAACGGGATTACACCCGTCGTCAAACCTAGTAGGAAAATGATAGTTGAACAAAGTGTATGAAACAAATCAGTCAACATACGACTTACTGATAATTTGTAATCGCAAACAAGGTCTTTATAGTGACCGTGGGATTTGCGTTAAGCAATGATAAATAGTTAATTATGAGAGATCATCAAACCGAATTAAATTTTGCAAGCACGACCACGTATTGCATCAATTGAGTTGGTGAGAACAATAATTTTTCATTATTTAAATTGATGTGCACATTTAACTTGTAAAATTCTATGATGGCGCGATCACTTCACTTCGAGATCAGAAAAAAAGACAGTCAGACGGACGGACAGAAGATTGTATAAACAGAAACACTGCCAAAATATACAATAACGATTGTTAATACCCATAGATTTATTTTCAGTTACCAATCTTCTGTTTAATCACCAACAAACAAATATAATGATTTTGGAGATTGTGATTGTTAATTGGTCGCAGGAACGCTGTGCAGTAATTAAAATGTACACATGCTATATTGTACGCGGAAGCAATATTTTTGTGACCTTTCAACAGTTCAACCTGACATGAACACCCAATGGCTATTCGTAAAATTTTAAGGAAAGAAATGTATTTTTGATGTCTAATTTTGTACCTGATGATGGACATGATTTGCAGGTCGATCGTGAGGAAAGTTAATCTTGCGATCTCGTATATTGATACCGCTCCTATATGAACGTACCTTTTCCTGGACACGAAGCATTAAAAATGTTCATATTGATGATTATCAAAAACCTTTATAGAACAGTTCACCAGTGATGCGGAACAGACCATATGGCATCAATGCAGAAAGACGCGTGCAGGCAAACAATAATAAATCTTGGACCAAGAAGATGTTATAAAAATTTGAACCTTCCTTGCATCATATTTAAACTGACAAAAAACAAAATTGGTCTAAGCCTGTGCTCTATAACGAATTTTCGTTTTTATCATAAAAATGTGATTTTAAGCACATTATTGCATTAAACTATGATATTTCATGATGTTTGGGGCATTAGATCTTAGATACACCAATGCAAAACTCAAAAAAAAAATTACTACCCTGATAAACTATCATACATAGACTATCATTTTTGCAGAAAATAATTTGTTGAAATTTCACTTTAATTTTGACCATTTTACAGGGCCGATTTTCACCCTTCGTAGGCCTACTCATTTCTTGACTTAAAATCGTCAGGAATACTATAAAACGAGAATATTATTAGCACAATCAGCGATGAACACCTTTTGGAGTAAACTTATTTTAGCGCAACGATACCACCTGATCAATAATTTAACGTCGATGAAAATCTTAATTTAGCGCAATAGTAAGTCTGCAATAAAAGCGCTAAAATAAATAGTGCGCTAAATATTCTTGTTTTACAGTATTATGTAAAAATAGATAGTTGGTGCATGCAATATGCTGTGAAATTTCATATAGCAATTTTAATTAGCTTGGGATAATTAATAAATCCAAAATATCTTTGATCTGACTTGTACGTTAGGTTCTCTACGCATGATCGGTAAGCGGTAAATGTAGTACGGCCGAAACCCGAATGCAGAAAGTCCCGAATAACGATTTCTTCTGCATTTCTCTCAGAATAGTAAATAGAATGGCATAAGACATTTCATGATAACTGTGACCTACCAAACAAGAATCATACAACTTTTTCTGGGAATTCAGTTACGAAGGTACTGAACCAGAGATTAATTCACTGAAATTTCTATCTCATTGCTGACGAAATCTCTGTAATATACATGTATGACAAACACCGGTTTCAACACCACCATGGCATTGTCGTGATCACTCTGGTTTGATCGCCAGTGACTAGATGGCCCAATAGCTGGACCTATGTTACTGGACATTCAGTGGTCCTGAGTTTTAATTACAGCTGGATTTATGGTACCAATACCAAAATATTTCACTCCACAGAATATTCAGAAGCTTGTATAGTAGAAAGATACTACATATCGATCTGAAAATTCAATAAATACATAATGTACCAAAAATAATACTTTTAGGGTTATATAATGAGTACGTGAATTACAATTGACATGCAGCTAATAAATACATGTGCAATGATTTTTAAGGCTATCAATCATGTAAAGAAAATGTGGGACCAGCCATTACAAAACAAAATAAACAATATGAAAGACTGCCTAAAGTCACAGAAAAGGTCACCATAAAACCAAACATTCGTTTTAGAGGCTCTTTAACATAGCCTACCCAAAATGCAACGCGTCCAATCACAAACAGAATGGAACAGACAGGAATTACGGCAATTGAATGTGACGTCAGATACGTGCAAAGCATGAGTTGTCCAATCACGTGAAGAACGAATTGTTCTGTCGTATTACGAAGATATCGCTGATGAGTCTCGATAATATGTTCGCCCCGTCCTAGCACTGGGTTTATTGCAGTGGTTTGAAAGCGCATGTACATGACACACATAACTCCAGAAATCATGGTGAAGGCGGGGAACGTCTGCCATCTCAAGGTGTAAACAAACCGTGTCAAAATGGAATCTGACAACGGGGTGGAGAATGGAGAAAAGAAGTATCCTAGGCAACCGAACAAAACTGTGAATAAAACTCCCGCAACACCTGCCCTTACTACGAACTGACGATCATCCGGAAATGAACGCATTCCACAAGTCCACGTGGTCTCCGTGAAGCCGTGTTTGCTTTTATAAGTATTGTACACCGTAAAACATTACTGCATCCAACTGCCTCTATATATATGTACCATTCCAAATCTTTTCTGGCATTAAATTCCGATGCAAGAATATATTGGAACCGCAATTCATCTAAATCCAACTCCTTTTGTATTCGCTAGATTATTTGGGGGGATTCTTAATCTAAATATATAACGCGTTTTACCTGAGTGACTTAGGTATTTACAACACAAAACAAAGATTGGGGCCTTTAGTAGGGACAGGTCCATTCAGAAAATCAAGTTTAAATGGTGCAATTTATTTTACGAATAGTTACTTAGCACTGTAAATAATTTAAAATTAAATTTAATAGATTTAGAAAATTGACGGAGGGGTTTTATATAATACATTGTATAAACCGGAGTATGTTCAAATAAATATAATAAAAAAAATTATTCCTTGTACTAACTTACTGACAATTGTTTTTAATTATTGGGTCGCCTGCCTGCGTTAGCGGAGGCGACATATATAGGAGACACTTTAGTTGTCTGGTGTCGTCGGCGTCACAAAATTTTCTGTCACATTTTTCTTAGAAACCACATAGGCCAGCTTCCTGATATGTGGCACAGAGCATCAGTATGGACAACTGTATCGTGTAACGCAGTTTCCAATCTGCCGCATGTCAAACTTCCTGTTTGATGCGACTTAGAATATGTCTAACATAGACAAATTTCTGTCACATTTTTCTCCAGGAACCACACAGGCCAGCTTCCTGATATTTGGCAACAGAGCATTAGTATGGACAACTGTTTTCGTGTAACACAGTTTCCAATCTGCCGCATGTCAACTTCCCTCTTTGACGCAACTTTGAATATTTTTAACATAGACCAAATTTCTGTCACATTTTTCTCAGGAACCACACAGGCCAGCTTCCTGATATTTGGCACAGAGCAATCAGTATGGACAACTGTATCGTGTAACGCATGTTTCCAATTGGCCACATGTCAACTTCCTGTTTGACGCAACTTTTAATTTTTTTGACATAAACAAACTTGTCTTTATTTCAGATAGAATCTCACAAACTCGCAATGGCATCTCATAACAATATCTCATCTTTCATCTAATCCATCATGTTAGGAATATGCATTGTCATTCTGGTAAACTTGAACAGAACTGAATTCTGACAAAAACATAATTATATACTTTTTTGCCATGATGATACTTTAAATATTGAAGTAATTTTTCAAATGAATTAGAAGTAGGCAGGCGAAACATGTCTTCCCTGGAAGATTTACCACTAAGTATTTATTTGAAACGTCAAGCGCCTATGGTATATTTATAAAAATACACTTTTCACGATACAGTACAAGCAGTAAATATATACAAGAATAGTGGGAAGCATGGTACCAGCCATACCCACAGCCCTGTTCAAAGGGGATTTCGTATACCCCCACCAAAACAAAAACCGGGACAGGACAAATATCCCAGACAATATAGGGATGGCTTTGAGTGAGGTATCGTCCAGAAACGTGCTCAGCGTCACCAAGGCAACAGCGTGAAGCAGGAACTGTTCCACTGTGTTCCTGAGGACCCTGTTAGGAACGTCCACCATATCTTCCCCTCCGCCTCTGACGGGATCAATCGCTCTAGAGTGGAAACGCACGCTTGAAATGTAATGGATGATGGCCAGTATTGGAAGAGAAGATATGAATAGACATCGGACGGTGAAGACGAGAGCGTCGGCGGAAGTCTTGATGTTCGTCATCTGTAACGGTAGGAAGTGGTATCCCACGAGGAACAAGGCGATACTAGAGAGACCCCCTATCCGGATCTGTTTGGCAACCCAGTCATGACTCTCCTTTGGAGCTTGCCTTGTGGATGGTCTTGTCGTCATTTCCGTCACGATCTAGAATTCTAGTCAATAAACGAAAAGATTTAAGCAACGGTAATAGTCCCTAAAATGGTAATAAAATTACGAAAATATTTTTTTTTTTATTTCAAAAATGCAATGATATTTGCACTATAATTTTATAAATTTGATTTATCGTTAGGCTAGCTAAATTTTAGATTTTACGACATTCATTCTTGATTTATTTTTTTATTTTTGGGTGCAAACAATACATGCAGTAACACGCTTATTACAGATAGCATGATCTACATTGCTATCGGTCTCAATGGCATGTACCTAGAAGCAACCTTTATCACCATACCAGAAGTCGACGAGCAAACTGGAAAACAACCCTGCTTATAAAATTGCGATATATACAATACAAATTGTTTCCTAAGCTGGACGTGTGAAAATTCAAAGGTTACCTTCGTTGTGACAAGCTTGGTCCTAATTTTCTAGTGCACAAGAGTACTCTAGCTATAGTTGTCGCGTATTTGTCCAGTATTTGACAGCGGGGTATGTGTAGGAGACCGTTAATCTATCGAGAAGAATCTAACAGCACAATTTATAGAGGTACTATTTGTACTTGTACAACAGCATCTTGTTGATCGACAGTCCTCAAGCTATTATTTGTGTTTGATTTTAAGACCAACCAAGAACGGTAAGGAATCCTGAAATTATGGCATTTTGAAATTGTCCCTTGACAAATATTGACCGTGTGAACAAACAAAACTAGATAATATGGTGGTATATTTCTGCCATCACTTTCAGAGATGAAAAAAAATTCACTGTTCATATTTTGTCATTATCACTGAATTTTGATACACTAACATCTACTTTCCGCCTTGATACTTTAAGATATGCTAAGTCGACATAATTAGCTTACAAGTCAACATAATCAGCTCACGAGTCAACACTGACAAATCGGCATGGTAATTTGACAAGAAATGACACGAATGAAAAGGCGAGGATAAGTATTAACAAACAGTGATCAATCTCAGAAATCCTACAAGGAATGCAAATTAAAGAGATGGACAAACACGGACCCCTGGATATACCAAAAGTGGGATCCGGTACCTAGGAGGAGTTAGCATTCCCTGTCGACCGGTCGTACCCGCTATGAGCCCTATAGCTTGATCAGGTAAACGGAGTAATCCGTAGTCGATGTCAATGTACAGAAAACGACTTAGCAAATTGGTATGAAACACGCCAGGCTGCATTATCAAATGACAGGTTGTATTGGCATACTAGATCGTTGTAAACGACCCTTGGATTTACGAAATGCCAATTTTAGGCGCAGCTATTAAAACCTCTGTCGCAGCAATTTGTTTCTCAGTAGTCATAATGAGCACTTTATTGCAGTTTGGTGTACATAAAACTCACAATGGCTTGGTTTTTATTACCATTTCAAAAACGTGTACATGTATTAATACATGTATATTTTATATTATCTTTTTTCTGCAGACAAATTTACAAATCCAGGCTATGTGAGGATTGATTGTATTAAATTTATTGTTTTACCTCCCTCTTTTAAGAACATTTCACTCATATGGAGACGTTACCATTGCCCGTGAAGGGCTGCAATTTTAGGCCTGTGCTCGGCGCTCATGACCTTTGAGCAGGGAGGGATCTTTATCCCACCACACCTTTTGTGACACAGGACCTAGGTTTTTGCGGTCTCATCCGAAGGAACGCCCATTTAGTCGCCTCTAGCACTGAGGACCTATTCTAATCCGGGCCCTCATGGAGCTATGCGAGGAAGTGAAAGCGTACGTAAAGACCCAGGGTCAAACTCTCCATCATTGAAATTTGCCATAGTTATCAAAATAATTTCAACCTATTCTCTTCCATCAAAGACCGAGTCTAAGATATATCTATTGTAAATGACATCCATTTCCTCGTGAACGCGCTACAGGTGTAAACAATGCTTGTATGAGTACAGATAAATAATACATAATAGTACGTCTATTTTAACGTCTCGGAATTCCGACAAAAATGGAAGTAGGTTGAAAAAATATATCAGAGTATGAACTGCACCGCTTCACGCCGGCCTACTTTTCATGACGCACTACCGCATTAATGAAGTATGGCGACCAATCTGATCAAAATTAGACTTGACAATGTAAATTCGTTCTTCTTTGCTTCAATATATTGTAGCTAACGAGAGGAGTCACACTTTACACCTAATGATTTATTTATCGTATGAAAATTAAATATGGGAAAAAAACCTTAATTCTTGAATTCATATAATGGAAATCTACGACGAGAATGCTAAACGATTTCATACACAGTGCATGCCGGTACATGTATAAAATAAGCTTGATATTTTTTTAATTAGACATCTTATGAAAAAAATACCTAAAGGTTGATGGGTTTTTTAAATGTCACAAGTGAATGATTATCGCATTACATAGAGAAAATATAATCGACTTCACTTACATCTAAATGAATATAAACATCATGTATATCTAATTATCTTTTAATTAGCACCTATAATTTTTCGGACAATACAAAACGCGCAATAAGCATACACCAAGAGTGTACATGTCGGTATAAATGTACTGGCAAATCCATAACTCCTTTTCATTGGAGAAGACATGTATCCATATTGAAAGACGATTCTGGAAGCGAGAAAAATTCCGGCAAGGATCGGAATGACCTTCAAAGAATTCCCTTCTAAGAACAAGGTCAAGGTCAACATTCCATAATGCAAAAGAACTGTTCATTGTGTTCCGAAGAATCCGGTTGGGAACGTCCACGAGATTTTCTCCCCACCATACACCGGGTCAATAGCGTTCGAGTTACCTCTTGACGTTACCCACTGCTGCGATGCCCATGATGATGGAGATCGAGGAGACAAACAGACAACAGATCGTAAAGGCGAGTCTCTCCGTCAGTTCTGTGACGTTGGAGGTGTTGATGGGAAGGAACAAGTAGCTGAGAACAAACACTGTACCACTAACAGACAATGAAATCACGACCTGCTTAATGACGGCAGCTTTCTTCTCTCCAAATGTTCTTATATCTTAGTCTTGTCCGACATATTCAACTCTAGATCTGAAGGTCACAATAAAGAACAATCATTAATTGACGTACATATAATATATACGATGATACATGTATATAGAAAAATAATGATAAAGGTAATTATTTTTAATCAAAAACTTTTACTGAGACACTTACAACCTGCCTTTGAATAGTTACTTTTTCTTCTTACCTTCTTTGCAAAACTCAATTGGATCCGAATTAAATGTATGGCTACCAGAAGTTTTTATCGTGGTAATATTCACGTCGCGGGCAAGATAAATGTACGATTATACATTACTATTAGCATTTGCGTGCTTAGGGATTGCAGATAGGGCAAGAATAGTGTATATAATTTCAATAGTACATCATCATTTTTGGACTCAAAAGACCGAAATCAAAATTCCTTTAAATTACTTATGCACATCTGCAAGATACATGTAGGTCCCGTCATTTGCTCAACGAATATTTTTTAACCTTTGAAAGTACAAGAGAAGTTCCCAGGACAATTGTAAGCGACTATGACTGACAAACGGACGAACATGGAAAATAACAATAGACCCAAATTGCTATTGTACAATTGTATAGAAATGAAGTGCATGTATGAGAAAATGATCACCAGAATGATTTGAATTGATCGATATACTGGCAAAGCAACGTGTTGCCGATTTCTCGCGAGAGAAGCGGGCCGTTACTTCAATATCATGAGGATTTGTTTAAAAAATAAACCTCATGTGGACTGAAAGGATGAATATTATGTATTACAATCACCTGCTTATGGTGTGTATGTCTCCCATTTGATTCGATACGCAAGAGCATGCCATGCGTATGAGGACTTTTTAAAGCGAGGCCAACTACATATGTACTAACAAACAAGTTGATGTAGCAGGATTATAACAAGTATCGTTTAAAGTCATCATTTCGCAAATTCTACGGTCGCTATAATGACCTTGTTAAATTGTGATTACAAATCACTAAGTCATATGTTGACTGAGTTGTTTCATACCCTTTGTTAGATTGTCATTTTCGTACTAGATTTGACAACGGGTAATCCCGTGTACTTCATTTCGACTAAGGGTTCGCAGAGGGTGTGACCGATCGGCAGAGGATGCTTACTCCTCTATGGCCCCTGATCCTGCCTTCGCTTTTGTCGGAGGCCCGTGTTGCCCTACACTCGAGTTTTTATAGATGTATTTTGGGACTATGATTGCATTTAACACATTGTTTACTTCGCCAATTTATATTGTCAAAAACTCTATTAGACCGGATGGATCGCCAAAAACTCGGGCTAAATGAAATTGATAATTTTTATTTCACAGTGATTTACTTCACAGTGATTTACTTTCGCCCCATTTAGTTGCCTCTTACGAAAAGCAAGGGGTACTGAGGACCTATTCTAACCCGGGTCCTCACGGGGCCATGCGAGGAAGTGAAAACGTACGTAAAGATCCAGGGTCAAAATAACCATCATTGAAATTTGCCATAGTTCTCTTCCATCAAAGACCGCGTCTAGGATATATCTATTGTACATGATATCCATTTTCTCATGAACGCGCTACAGGTGTAAACAATGCGTGTATAACACATAATGGTACGTCTATTTTAACGTCACGAAATTCCGACAGAAATGAAAGTAGGGTGAAAAAATATATAATTGAAAATGCATGAGAGTATGAACTGCACCGCTTCACACCGGCCTACTTTTCATGACGCGCTACCGCATTAATGAAGTATGGCGACCAATCTGATCAAAATTAGACTGGTAAATTCGCTCTTCTACGCTTCAATATATTGTTGCTAACGAGAGGAGTCACAATTTATACTTTCATTATTTATTTATCGTACATGTATGTTAACTAAATATGAAAAAACGGACATCTACGGTGAGAATACTTAAGATTTCATACACAGTGCATACCGGTACACGTATAGAATGAGCATGATTTTTTTATTCGACAGTTTATGAAAAAAATACATAAAGGTTGATGTTTTTTATAAATGTCACAAGTGAAAGATTATCGCATTACATAGAGAAAATGTAATCGACTTCACTAACATCTAAATGAATAAAAATCATGTATATCTAGATTATCTGTTAATTAGCTGACCTAGTTTTTAGGACAATACATAACGCGCAATAAGCATACACCAAGAGCGTCGGTATAAATGAAACTGGCAAATCCATAACTCCTTTTCATCGGAGAAGACATGTATCCATATTGAAAGACGATTCTGGAAGCGAGAAAAATTCCGCAAAGGATCGGAATGACCTTTAAAGAATTCACTTCTAGGAATGAGTCAAGTCAACATTCCATCATGTGCAGAAAGAACTTTTCCATTGTATCACGAACAACTGGCGGTTGAGACGTCACGAGGTTTTCTCCCCCACCATACACCGGGTCAATAGCGTTCGAGTCCTCTGACGTTACCCACTGCTGCGATGCCCATGATGATGGAGAACGAGGAGACAAACAGACAACAGATCGTAAGGCGAGTCTCTCCGTCAGTTTTGTGACGTTGGAGGTGTTGATGGGAAGGAACAAGTAGCTGAGAACAAACACTGTACCACTAACAGACAATGAAATCACGACCTGCTTAATGACGGCAGCTTTCTTCTCTCCAAATGTTCTTATATCCTTAGTATTAATCGACATATTCAACTCTAGATCTAAAGGTCACAATACAGAACAATCATTAATTGACGTACATATAATATATGTGATGATACATAGAAAAATAGCGATAATGAAAGGTAATTATTTTTAATCATTAATCAAAGACTTTTATTGAGACACTTACAACCTTCCTTTGAATAGTTTAAAAAAAAACATTTTTTCTTACCTTGTATGCAAAACTCAAGTGGATCCAAGATCTGATCGATGTTTAAATGTATGGCTACCAGAAGTTGTCATGCATCGCTGTAATATTCACGTCGCGGGCAAGGTACGATTATACATTACTATTAGCATTGCAAAGATGAATGTGTATGCTTAGGAATTGTAAATAGGGCAAAAATAATGTATGCAATTTCAATAGTACATCATCATTTTGGACTCGCATTACTGAACTCAAAATTGCTTTAAATTACTTATGCACATCTGCAAGATAGGCCCAGTCATTTGCTCAACGAGTTTTTCTACCTTTGAAAGCACACGAGAAGTTCTCAGGACAATTGTAAGCGACTATGACTGACAAACGGACGAACATGGAAAATAACAATAGACCCAAATTTTCTTAATAAAATATGCTAACTAGTACATGTATAACGAAGTATATGTATGAGAAAATCATCACCAGAATGATTTGAATTGATCGATATACTGGCAAAGCAACGTATTGCCGATTTCTCGCGAGAGAGAAACGGGCCGTTACTTAAAATATCATGAGGATTTGTTAAAATTAATAAACCTCATGTGGACTAAAAGGATTAATATTAATTATATTATGTATCACAATCACCTGCTTATGGTGTGTATGTCTCCCAGTTGATTTGATACGCTAGAGCATGTCATGCGTACATGAGGACTTCTTAAAGCGAGGCCAACTACACAAACAAGTTGATGTTGCAAGGTTACAACAAATCTCGCTTAAAGTCATCATTTCGCAAATTCTACGGTCGTTATATCACTACGTCATAAATTGACTGAGTTGTTTCATACCCTTTGTTAGACTGTCATTTTTGTACTAGCTCTTACGACGGTTAATCCCGAATACTTTGTTTCAACTAAGGGCTCACGTCGGGTTTAACCGGGAAGCAGAGGGAGCTTCCCACTTCATGACACCTGATCATGCCTTCGCTTTTGTCGGAGGTCCGTGTTGCCCTACACTCGATTTTTAATAGATGTGGGTTTTTTGTGGGGTTTTTTTTTGGGGGGGGGGGCATGATTACGTTTAACACATTGTTTACTTCGCTAATTTATATTGTCAAAAATTGTAATTAGACTGGATGGATTGCAAAAAAACTATGGCTAAATGAAATTGTTCATTTTTATTTCATAGTGATTTACTTACGACCCATTTAATTGCCTCTTACGACACGACAAGCAAGGGATACTGAGAACCTATTCTAACCCGGGTCCTCACGGGGCTATACGAGGAAGTGTAATCGTACGTAAAGACCCAGGGTCAAACTAACCATCATTGAATTTTGCAATAACTATCAAAATAATTTCAACCTATTCCCTTTCATCAAAGACCGAGTCTAGGATATATTATATCTTTAAATTGCACATGATATCCATTTTCTCATGAACGCACTACAAGTGTAAACAATGCGTGTATAGTACAGATAAATAACACATAATGGTACGTCTATTTTAACGTCTCGAAATTCTGACAGAAATGAAAGTAGGGTGAGAAAAATATATCATTGAAAATGCATGAGAGTATGAACTGCACCACTTCACGCCGGCCTACTTTTCATGACGCGTTACCGCATTAATGAAGTATGGCAACCAATTTAAACAAAATTAGACTGGTAAATTCCCTCTTCTACGCTTCAATATATTGTTGCTAACGAGAGGATTCACACTTTATACCTCATGATTTATTTATCGTGTGTTAACTAAATATGGAAAAAAAAACTTAATTCTTGAATTCATACAACAGAAATCTACGGTGAGAATGCTTAAGGTGGAATGAAACGTTTGACAATTTTTGGCTATGAATTCAGTCATTAAATTTATGATGAAAGATGGGCACTAGCCTAAAACAATACCTTCACTGCTTTTATTTTTAGGATTTTTTTAGATTTTGTTTTAAAAAACGGAAAAATACATTTTTGTCCTAACCTTCCATTACATACACACTATTTGTATTGAAAATTGAAGGCAAAATGTATAGTAGAATGAAGACATGAAAACAAAATTCTATTTCAGTGTACTTTATTTTATTTTGAGGAAAAAGCATGACAAAAATATCGAAAATCGTCTTTTCTATTAATCAGACAGAAAACCCACTGGAATATACATGTATGTAATTGGAGAAGGCACATAAATGGTTAACAAATAATATTCAATTACAAAAAATGAATAAAGTTTGAAAAAAGGAAACACATTATGATAATTTTTTTTTCCTCCCAAAACCTTGTCATAAAATATCCTTTAACTGGGGAGTTACCACCTTCTTGAATTATAGGATAAAAAGCGGCATTTGATCACAAATTAAAAAATTTCGATTCCTAGTTTATCTATCGGCATATCTGGACATATGAGGTTGACATTTTTATTACTAACATAACTTTCATTGTTTATTTTGAATAAAGCTTGGAACCTTAGAATTAGTGCACCACTCGTGACAATTAATCATCCAAGTTCAAAACTAGGTTTGTATAGACTTATCGTTTATATTCGCCTTCAACATTGAATGTATACCCGACCATATATCAAATATGAACGGAAAGATGGTAAATCATCGGGTTCAATGTTGGGCGTAATATTACTACGATAAATCTAATTTTGAGCTGCGGTTCTAAACTTTTTATTCCTCGCTAAAACGTTAAACCGAGTGAACCGTGTTTCAAGGCGAAACGCGCACTTAGGGTAGATAGGACAACGTTTCATACTACC
>CAJDSM010016807.1:2129-19766 GCA_903981925.1 Ostrea lurida | reverse complement strand
CTCTTTCTTTTTATTCCTCCGAGAGTAAGAAAAGAGAAGAAAAAAGGAGAAGAAAATAGAAGAGAAAAAATGTTATTTATTGTGGACATTCCTTTTAAAAATCTTCATCCCACTATACTAATATAACACACAGGCCCTTCCTTTAACATAAATATACTGCAAACTATTTGATCATTGTTTTTAAAAACAAAAAAAAATGCTTAACCCCTAAATATATAAACTTGCATGTACATCCTCCTAAATACACCAAATGTTTTCTCAAAATATAAACTGGACCAAACAACAAAGTTTTTTTTTCTGTTTTTATTGTTTTTTCTTTTAATTTGGCAAATTCTTAAAATAACATATAACCAGAATTATACAAAAACATTATACAGGAATACATACATACATACAACACATTACTGATAATATTACTGTTATGCAATAATAATATACTGTGGGGTGAGGCAAAATAAAAAAATAAAAAATAAAAAAAAAAAATAAATACTAAAAATTATAATATTAAATATTCTAATAATAAAATAAAATACATAATATTTTTTCAGACGGACGAGAGGTGATAGATTATTTAATACAAATTATGAAATTAAAATTATGCTGGGAAAAAAAAGACATTTCCAGTTTTCCCAGTCTTTTTTCCAAAGGAAATATTTGAGTACAATTTTTTTTCAAAAATCTTTCATAGTAAAAAAAGTAAGTTAAGTGAATGTATAATATTGATTTGAAACAATTTTAATTCAAAAATTAAAAATACCTACATTTCTGGTCGAGAAGTTTTTGAATTATAATAAATTTCTTTGACTAATAATATATATTTAAAAAATTATAAATATATAAGCCCAAATTATCTTTATTTCTAGCAAGTACCAAGTAAAAAAAATTTAATTAGGGTTTTTATTATTTATTTTATTTATTTTGTTTTGTTTAATTGTTTTTTTTTTTCTATTTGTTGGTTTTTTAAAAAAAAACTAACACTTGAAAAAAGTAAAAATTAGTAAAAATTTTTGACCTTACCTTTCCCCCAAGAATTTCTGCTTGTTGAAATTCCAGTCCATCCTTTAATGGCCCAGGACCAGAAGAGAGATTCTGGTGGTTTTAATACAGTACATTCAAAAAAAAAAAAAAAAAAAATATAAATAAGTTGTTGTTGTTAACAATGTTTCAGGTCCTTCTAGTGTGGCATTATTGTACATTTCTGCAATATCAACCTACTATATTTAGGAAAAAAAAAAAAAAAGAAAAAAAAAAATAAAGTATTTTTATTAACTTCCCAGAGGAATTGTATTGTTAAACACAAGGAAAAAAGTTTCAAGTGCCCGAGTCGTGTCGTGACCCTGGACCTTCTTTCCATTTTTTACAAACTGAACCTGGACGACACCTAAATAGCACTACAGAAGAGATGAAAAAGAAGAAGAGAAAATTCCATGATGTTTTTTTAGAAATCATTTTTTTTTTTTTTTTTTTTTTTTTTATTAAAACCTCAAACATTTTCAAGAAAAGAAGAAAAAAAAAGAAAAAATGGTCCAACTGCTCCCATGTCAGGGCCCAAAAAAAAAAAAAAAAACAAAAAAAAAAAAAAATGGGGCCCCAATCTCAAATTAATTTATAACCTTAAAAAAATAGTCATTTTAAATTAAAAATATAAAATGGCCTAAAACTTTAATCAAATCAAAGAAGGGATAGGACCAAAAATATATCCCAAATTTGTTTGTGGGGAAAAGGAAAAAGGAAAAAAAAAAAAAAAAAAAAAAAAAAAAAACAAAAACTTTCCACATTTTTTGTTAAACTATTGGAAGAAAAAGTTCTTTCATTTTTTTTTAGTTTTTAACATAATTTGATTTCTTTTGAAAAAAAAAAAATTAATTTAACATTGTCATTAAATAAAATAAAAATTTTTACAAATATTCAAAATATTTTACGCTAACCAGAGGTTGGCTGTTCTCGTGTTTCAAAGAGTACTTCATTACGGGACAACCAGGTAATTTACCCCTAAATGCGGAACCATTTCTACCTTGTATAGCGTACACCTTGTCATCGGTACCTGGATGGGGAAAGACGGGCATGGTCTTGTTCGGTTACAGACACAAAAGGGTACCCGTTCTTGCTGTTTTGCCCCTCTCAAACTGATCGGAAAAAGTAAAGTAAAAAAAAGAAAAAAAAAAAGTAAAGAAAAAAAAAGTAAAAAGCAAAAGAGAAAAAAAAGTAAAAAAGAAGAAAGAGTAGAAAAGAAGAAAAAGAGTAGAACCAGTAAAAAAAGTAAAAGTAAGAGTCACAGTAACAAGTAGTACAACCAAGTAACCTGATTTGTCTGCAAGAAAGGAATGACTGGATTTTCGTCTCTGGTTTATAACCAGGTCATTAAAGTTCTTGGAAAAATCTGATAACATACGTTGATTTATTGTACCAGATAGGGACTTTACAGGGAAGCACAGGTAGTACATACAACTTTACTAAAGAGGCTATGTTTATAGACGGAAATGGAAAGGAGGGGAAGAAGGGAGAAAAAAAAAAAAAAGGAAAAAAAAAAAAAATACAAATGTGGGCCCCCCCCAACACCAATGGGAAAAAGAAAATAGGGGAAAATAAATTTAATTTTAAGGGACTTTTCAGACCCAATAAAAAAAAAACTTTGTAAATGAATGTGGGTTATCGGGGAGGTGGGGGGGGTGGGGGGGGGGGGGGGGGAGCCAGTCTATCCACAATGGAACTCCGCTTCGCAACCAACAAAAAAGTGGGCAAGAAAGTTTCCAGTTTTAGAGTTATGGTTGCGGGGCAAGCACCAAGGAATTTTCCTGCCAGAGATCCGAGTCGAAGTTGAGAGGACCATCCCACCCAAAAAAGAAGTGCCCAAAGACAACATTGTACCTCTGTAGATGCAAGGAGAAAAAAGGAAAAAGAGGCGGGGTAGGGGGTCCACCTGGAAATGTTACTATAAACCAAATAGCTGAAACTACAAAAGTTTTGGTTTTAAAAAAGTTTGAGATAATTTCCTAGTGTTTACTAGTCGGTGAAAAAAATATAAACCCAAAAATCATGGGACAAAATTGGTCTTCAATTGTAAATAGTGATACTGGGGCCAGTCGTCACAAGAAGTGGTTTGGGGAAAAAAAAAAAAAAAAATAAAAAAACAAGAGAAGAGAAAGGAAAAAAAAAAAGAAAAAGAAGAAAAAAAGAAAAAAAAAAGAAAAAGAAAAAAAAAAAAAAAAAAAAAAAAAAAAGAGAAAAAAAAAAAAAAAAAAAAAGAAAAAAAAAAAATAAAAAAAGAAAAAAAAAAAAAAAAAAAAAAAAAGAAAAAAAGAGAAGAAAAAAAAATTAAAAAAAAACATTTAATTTGTAAGTTCATACTTTTCAAATAAATGATCCCTGTGAATTATTGTAAGTGTGTAGATAATGAAAGTAAAATTGTACTGTTAAGCTCACTTGAAGTACTAGTATATTAGAAAGAGAGATGCAAGTGTTAGTCATGTACTTCCGGATCAAATGTAATTTTACAAGTTTCCAGCCGTATGCTGGTTATTACAGAACTCTGATAAAACTTGCTTGGTGCTCCTATTGTGGCCAATTTAAGTTTTGTTACATTGTATGTAGAGTGTATGTGTCGTCCTGTATAGTGAGATTTCTGACTTGCACATTTTGCGTGTTTAGCTCTATTTGGGCTAAGGTGTTCATATCTCTTATATATATGTGAAGAGCGTTTATATAGCCTAACTGTTGCTTCCAATGTACGATGAATTGAGGTGCTATATAGATATGTTCACAAGTCAAAGATATCTAAATGAAGGCAATTACGTCACCGACTCTCTTAGTAAATGATAATATCTAAAATCATTAACATAATCATTGGTTACTATAACTTTCTCGTCAGCATGATGAAAATAGATGCAGTTAGAAAATATGTAAAGATCTTCTGACTGGTCACGTACACTCGCAATTTCAAAAGATGATGTTCAACTCTGTCACGCTGCTGAACTTGATATCTACATCACACTTACGTAGGAATGCCCAGTAAGTAGTTCCATTCCACGTTAGGTGGCGTCACTCAAATACCACAGCAGACAGGTAGAGCAGGAATACAGGTGTATAATAGGTAGGGAGGACAAGCNGGCGTCACTCAAATACCACAGCAGACAGGTAAAGCAGGAACACAGGTGTATAATATGTAGGGAGGACAAGTCTGCAATGCTTATCACAACAATCCCTGTTGATTGACATTTAATTTTTTAATGTTGAATTCGTCCATGTTTGAAAAATTACACACATACTATAGCTCTCTTTTCCCCAGCCTTTCCATTTGAGCAATACTCCAGAGTTTCTCATCAAAATAATAAAAAAAAAGAATTGAATTTTTCTAGGTTTAATCTAGAAAACACAAAACATCATAGCAAAACAAACATCTGATGAAAATGTATTCAAAAATGGAGGGATAGATGGAAATTTTCATCCAAACTAAATGTTCCCTTATTCCCGTATACAGCCTTAACTCGGACTCGATCCTCTTACTGCAGCTATCGTCTTCAGGAATGTGTAAATATGAACCATAAAGGAATGTTTGACAATCACCTGAAAAGGGGAAAGGGGGTCAAGCTGGCGACTTGTTTGTGCTTCTTTTATTGTTCATTTTGCCAATTTAATACATGTAAATATTAAATAGTAACTGATTCTTTCTATACCACTCAATATTTTAAGTGTTCATTCCCGGCGCAAATCAACCATCAAAACAACTTGGACATTTTGCATATAAATGTGAATAATTTAGTAAAAAACCTCTCATACAATGATTAACGTTTTCTAGTTATAATGCACTTTATACATCAACAACAAAATATTAAAAATATCAAACATTTAAAACAAACAATCATATTAACAACTTGGAATGTAAAAAATGGTTTAACTAATACTAGCCGTTCTTTGTCAGGATTTCGGTAGTGTTGCATTCGTGTGCTGTGAATCCTCTTTCCTTCCTTTCACTAGATTGTTCCACATTTTATGTATCGAGTTTAGTTTGGATATATGAAAAAATGCGTATTTGTTTTTGGAGTTGTTTCTTAATATCTCGGAAACAATTTTTCCGTTCAGCATGTAAAACTCATTCCAACGTTTTTGTTTTACATTGATGGCGTTTGCCAGAGCACCGGTAATATAATAGTCATCCACCCAGAAGAATGGCGTGTAAAACGAGGCGGAATACATTTTCTCGCAAACGTCAACACTAAGAATAAAAGCTGAACCAGAGCAGTACGGAGGAAAAAAATCCGGTTCGAATTCAGTTTTGGGAACGTACCATTTACTGTTTTCGTCCCTGAGCACTTTCATTCGCACCCACTGATTGCACAAAATGAGATTCGTCGTTCCGTATTTATTTATAGTGTTGTGTTTTATCTCGTCAACGATTTTGAAAAGGTTAATCATAATATCATCATCTGATTTGATTGCAAACGTAGCATGCCGGCAATGGTTTGATATCCACCTGAGGGCAGCTATCCCTTTGTAAGTTAAATTTCTGTAAGAATCCATAAAATCTTCCTGAACAATATCACCATAGTGATTATACTCCATTTCTATCTTGGTCATTACTTTCTCTTCTGCCACTTTCCCCAGCACGAATACTAATCTAGCTTTGTATGATTTCAGGAGATGTGGATCGCCCCATGTATGTCGTATCGTTTGACGTTTCCGAAAATTTGTTGGTGACGTATGAATATACACAATGAAATATACATCTTTCCCAGTACACATATTCACTGGATTCAAAATATAGTTAAAATCGTGTGGATTGACAATAGGTGGCACTGTTGACGTCCAACCCGGAAATGACGCATTCCTTACGTCATATTGAGTTGTCCGATAGATTTCATTGGCTTGGCGTGTTGATCGTGTTTCCTGAACGATCTGAGGGTCCAGTTCATGAAAATATTTATGAGAAAAGGACCTGGTTGTTTTTTGTATTAGGAAGGAGTACATCAACACAATGAGGATAAGCAGGGCCACCGTCCATTTATAGAGGAATGAAGATCGGGGAAACATCGTACGCTCAGTGTCCTTACTTCACCATGGTCTTCCTTTCCTTCACATCAGTTGTATCTAAAATAAAAAGAGAGAAAAAATACTTCATATCATGATAAACTAATGTATCGCACTTTCTTTTAGCATACACACTGCAGAAATCGCAGCGTGTTGTATATATATTACCTCCTTCTTTGACAGTATAGCGACTATTGATCTTGATCTAGTGATAACTTCACTGAGAGGACGAGATTTTGGACGNGACTATTGATCTTGATCTAGTGATAACTTCAGAGGACGAGATTTTGGACCTATGACGTGAGACGGTATGGTGTAGATAAAGAGCTATTAACCTAGTCTTCCTTATAACTCATTAACATGAAAAGTTCACTTTATCTCTCATCTTTTGTTTTAAATGATGTCAAATTAGAGTTACATCCGCACGCCGAAAGTACCCGACAATAGGTCGTTATAGTTCCCCGAGATCACAGTTAAACACCAGAAGTATTGTAACATATATAGATTTTTAGAAATTTCGCTCTCTGACTTTGCAATGCATATAAGATGAAGACAAAATTGGTTAATAGAAGAAAATCAATATGAACACTTGTATACTGGTGTTATTTAGAATCTTAAGGAGGTTGAGCTATGATGTAAAGCTATAATTAAGCCTAAACATGGTCGCCAGAAGACGACTGTTACATTCTTTAGCGTTGCAAAACTTCAGGTGTATAATTTAGTATCTTCTAAATGCCCCATCTGAGATAAAAGCAGCCATCGGTCGATGCGGCGCTTAGCATAGTAGTATAAAGAAGTCTCATCACAGTTATGATAAATGTATGCAAGTCGTAATATTTACATTTAATGAATGCTTTCTTTTGAAAATATATGTAGTTTAGTCCAGTTTTTAGTACCACCTGTCCGCGTAGTTATTACCAAATATGGAGCGTTGTCAAGGTCAACGAGTACTAGTATTTGTCTGTTCCGACCTGAACTTGAGCATGTCACATTTTACTCAGGAAAAGAAGGTAATTGGGATTCCCTAGTACTTAACGGCGAGTGAAAAGGGAAGAGCCAAACACCAAATCCCTCATCCACTAGCCAAGGTCACGCAAGCCGTTTGACTCCCTACTCAAACGTCGCAGAGCACGGCTGTGTTGACAAACGACTATGTGACCTAGACTACTCATCCACGCGATGCTGGGAACTGTGGTGTTTGGGACCTCTGACACAGTCGAGTGCGGGAGCCCCTAGCCCTCTTGATTCGAGCTATGGTTGTTAGGCCTTACCAGCGCCTGCTTCGATTGTTCTGGAATGTCCTAGGAGTCAAGCTGGTTGAGAATGGGACAACAATATGATATTTTAGTTCGTAAATCTATTTATGTTTTTGAAAAATGCATAATATATATACCAACAACAAATTATTAAGGGTTTTTTTTTTTCTTTGTTGTTTTATCATGTAATGAAGGTAGCAATGTCGTAGCAGAAAAAAATTGCATAACCCTCTAACGATTTTTTTTTTTGGGGCCATGCTTGATATCTTCATCGCCCGATAAAACAACACAGAAAGCATTCTATTGTTTACATAAGCTGCTGTGTTGAATTACGCTTCATAATATAAAATAAAATAAACAGGTTTACACACAGTATGTGTGAAATTCATATCCTCCCTTTACGCAGACACAAGAGGAGAAATAATTTTAGGAATGCAACATATTTGAAATGCTGAAGGGGTCGTTGTCGTCCTGGGTACTACAGCTTGGTACCCTGGGTACTATTTGAATGTTTAAATGTACCCTGGGTAATTAAATCGATTGTTAACGTACCCTGGGTGCGATTAAATCATAATAGTACCCTGATACAAATGTGTTTGTGGTCATCATATGTTTAATTTGCGCCAATCGCTTACCATATTTGTTGTTGTGCTTTACATGCTCTATGTACTTTTCTCCTACAATTACCGGAGCACAAGTGACATCAATGTTTAAATGTCTTAAAGTCTCATCGGAAAAATCCGAGGTACGATATTGTTTTCCGCCTATCCAGGGTACGATTATAAATTTATGTAATACCCAGGTATCATTCTATAATAAAAGTACCTGGGTACATAAATGGAGTACCCAGGACGACAAAGACCCCTCCCATAATTTGAAGGTGACAAAAAGGCACATCCATAGCCCCTGTTAATTTACAACAAACTGGGGTCCAGTGAGTCACAACTCATCGAAATATTAACGTTATCTAATTTTAAATTTCAGTTTGTAACACGAAATTAAAATGACAATCATCATGACAATTAGTATTACAAGGTCAGTGACGTCACCAGCCTACATCTGTCAAAATTGATGGCCAAATGTGCTTGTACAGAGACCCCAGCCTTTGCTCAAACATCCAAGGTGACGAGGAAACACTAGTTGCTTTTTAATTATTGTAAAATGATTAAAGTTTAAACTTAACAGTTTAGTTAACCATGACAATTTTCCCTGGATGTCTAGTCTACGTCACCTACACGTTTGTCAATACACCGTGCTCTTCTGAGTAGGAAGCCAAACGGCTTGCGTGACCTAGGCTACAAGATGTCATTTTATTGGTTGGTTGTATAGTTTTCAGTCCCGTCAAGAATTTTTAACTCGTCCTGATACGTCATCAGTTGAAGGTGAAGTACCACAAATTTCAGCAGAGATGAACCAAATTAGTTTTGCCAAAAAGCACAATTTTAGGACCCCCATGAGCTGTCATTATTCTGTGCTTGCCACTACGAGGTCTTCGTTGCACCCTCCCTGTGTTCTGGAACATTTCCCATAACCTTTCAATTACAGTTTCACTGACGTTAAACCCTCACGCCACCTGACGTTGTTCCAAAGCATATCAATTTGAAGCATCTCTATGGCACGACCGCTCTGCTGTACTTCCATATGTCGTATCTGTAACATTTTGTCATTAGTCAAGGTCAGCAATGGTCTGTAGAAATGTTTGAAAATTAAAGTCTTTTACACAGAATTGTTTTTCCTTGACCACCATAAGCTGTTTTCTCAAATTTGGGGTTTCATATTGTAAACATCCTATGTGAACGTGGTTTCGGTCAATCAGTAATTAAACACGTGCAGGTAAAAGGAGAATGAACGTCATCCACATACATATCATTCTCACAAACAAATCTTTTGTATTGAAAAAATAATATGAATTTATTTTAACGACCCTTAACTTTTTTTGTTGAGTTCATAAGGAGAGGGCTTACATGTATATAGGCAACGCCTGTTGTTCAATCCTTTTATGTATCATACATAATAAAATATTGTTTAAATCAAATTGTACCAATAACCTGCCGCGACCGGTATATCGGTAATCAAGTGTAAGGAGGGGGAAAAAACGGAAGTCTCCGGGATGGTTTAATTTGAAAACGATTCAACCATGTCATTGGAATTCCTATCATATATCAAATATAAATCAGCACAGGAACGCTGTCTTAACTAATTTTAGCCACTTGTAATTCCAGGTGAGCTTTAAAACTGAACGAGAGCTCGTTACTACCTGCTGCGAATACCATATACATATATATTATATCATTAAAGCTGTATGATCTAAATGTTTCATGAAAAGCATAAAGAGTTATATTGGTTTACAATTTTTTTTCAACTTTCCTTATCTAATCTGAAAATGTTTGCATTTAAATAGAAATAGTGGAAAGTTTTTGAGACATGAAGTTCCGCTTGATATAATGAACCGCGGTGCGAACCATTTCAAAGATTTTTTTTCAAAATTTGTTGCCGGATTAAAACCATCAAATAAACTTTGTTTTACACAAATCTGTGTAGTTCCAGGCACATGCATGGATGCTCAAATTATTTCGGTGTCATGTTCAGAAGGTCACGTGATTGTAACTGCATTGTCGAAGAGATGTCAAACTGAATATAAAGCACGTCGGATATTCCTATAAATGATTAAATGCATGCACAAACGACAAGTTAACAAATCAAGTGGACGTAACCAGATCGTAGTTTCAAGAAGCTTACTGCTAAATTTTGTTATTAGTTATATAGTTCAACCTCTTCTTCAATCTGACTTTTCAACACCTACATACAAAATGTGTAGTTCGGGTTTCCATAGGTCAGTGCCAGTAAGAGGTCTATGTTTGTTTTGTCGATAAACCTTTACCTTTCATCTGAAGTTGGGAAATTTAAATTGACAGTTTTTATTCAAATCTTTATTGTTGCTCGGTTTTGGACCACTGAGGACAATATCTGTGTTCGCTAGGAACATTTCAGACTGCAGCATATCCACTTTTAATGTGTTAGCTAGGTTTCATATCAAGTGGTTACATCTGCATGCATTTTTAATAGTTCTTTTTTTAAAAGCCAGAGCGAACCTGCACAATAGGGTCATAAAACGTGTTTACACTTCACTTCTCTGTTTCCTTCCCTGTGTTGAGATGGTTTAACACCAGTGTATACCGCAGTCTGATACACGCCATAATGTAAACGTGACTCTACATGAAAATGAAAGTCGTTTTAAATTCTGGTAAACAGGGGGCTCCTACCATACTTTTATAAAAGAAAATATGTCAAAACTTGCCTACCTTTCTTTGGCATATCTAATCATTTTCATCATATCACAAAATTTGTCTGGCCTTAAGAATGATAATAGTACTACATGTATTTTGACGGTTACACAAGTGTCCCTCAGTTTCTTCAGCCCTACTTTGTACTGAGAATGATAAAACACTTACTTATGTACCCCCTTCTACTATCGTTACTGAAGGAACAATACAGACGATCTCGTTAATTATAGCAACGCCTGAGTAAAACATCCTTATGCCAAAACCAATAGCTATAGATTATACAAACTGTACCAAGCTGTGCATACATGTGTGGGTATCTATGTGTGTGTGTGTACAGCGTTCCTCACAGGTCGAAGTCTAGGGTTGTTGATTTTAACGTCCTTTAAATACTTAACCTGATTGTTCGTTTTGTATGGGTATTCCCAAGTCGTACAATGTAGGTCTAAGCTATCAAATATACCTACCCTGTACACAATCACGGCAACAACGCGAATAAACTCGTCCATTCACACCCAAATTAACACAGGTTTCGATTCTTGTCCAGTGACACGAAATCAATCGTTTGACTTTGTCCTCATGATTCATTGTTCGAAAAAGTTTCCAACCCGTCCATGTTTCCTGAATAGAAATATTTCCGGTATGAGTCTATTAATATGCGTATGTAAAATCAGTTACACACGAGTTTAAAGAGAAAAAACGACACACTGTTGTTAGAATTTCGACATCGGAACACAAACTAAAAGGGGGCGTGTTTTTAACCGCTAACAAACACGCGACTCCTGACTGCATCCGATCCTCTAATCTATATATCCATACAAAGTGCCCAGGCTATAGAATCCTATCTTTTAAAGTCCGATACATAGGTTGAGGCCTAAATTAAAATTGTGTTTTGTTTGCGGTTTCCCTGACCGACCCAGTAAATTTCGTTCCGACTGGAAATCTTTTATTTGTATTTACCAGGTGATATTTTTTTTATTCATTTTCTGGTTGCGACCGACCGAAATCTTATTCTGCATTTACCGCTCAAAACATTTTTATCAAAATTCTGACTTTTTCTCTAAGTACTCCTAGTTTTCTACTTGTCCGCACCGCAGCTCGGAGACTGGAGACACTTCCAATATACCGCCATACATGTACAGGACCGGTAATATACCAATCTGTCAGCGACTATAAAAAGTAGCTCATCATCAAAAGTTCATTTTAATAAAAAATGCATATAGGTGTCATAAAGTAAATGAATGAATTTCATTTAGGTTACGAAATTGTAAGCATAAGGGGGGGGGGTGGTGGAAGGAAATCGTAAAGATATGGGAACAGTTTCATAATCTTTACCGGACAAATTAAAAAACATGCTTTCAGAACCAACACAAATTGTCGATACAGAGATAATGATTGAGAATCGGTTATGAATAAAATCAGATCAAGTCGCTGCAGTCGTTGCAATTTAAGATGCATTATACATGTATGCCCTAATTTACCAACTGGTTTATAGAAATAAGATACGGAGAATAAATATTTGCTCCAGGAAACGCAATCACCATGGCGATAATGATCAACGTTCAGTGGAAAGATTTTTGTATAATTTATGCCACATAATCATGTTTATTTTCATTTTATTCCTTTTGTAGTAAACTATGTGGATATTAGATTTGTGGGACGATACTGAATTCCCTCCCCCCAAAACGATAGTGGCCATATTTATTTTTCGGTTCAAAACATGAACCATTTTTAACGATAGAGAGAGAGAGGAGAGAACTACATGTGATTATCTTCACCCTTTGGGGTTGAGACTCACCCTTTTTGAAGCAATCTACCCGCGGGTAAACAAATCTCACCCCAAAAAAAATTGTTGGTTAAAAGGGTTGTAGTATGGCAATTAGTTTCCCTTTTAATCATAAAAGTTGTATCAAGAAAGCCAAAAATGCCTTTCAATGTCCAAGAAGAATAAAAAATGAACTAAGCTAGATGTTAAGTCTTAGTGTATGGCTTTTATTACAGCAAATCATTGATTAAAAAAAAATCTCACTCCAAATCACCCATCTCACCCTTAGCTGTCCGGCCAAACAATCTCACTCATTAGGCAGTCGGAATTTATCACATGTATGGGTCAGAAAGAACATGAAAATCATGTTTGAGGCAAACTCTACACACACACACTGTTTCACATGAAAGAAGGAGAAAACGCAATTGTTTTGTTGGTAGACAAAACAATACCGAGTACATCGTATAGTCGTTCACAGGACCCAGTCCCGGTTGTTAACTGTCCTCAACACTCCGACTACGACGGCCTCCTTGCTTCAAATGTACCCCACCTTTCATCTTGATTGTTGAAATCGCGTGCGCAATCGACACACTGAATCGGTTCCAAACGTAGGGAACTGCGAACCGAAATTTTTTTTTACCCCAAAGGATTTGTAAAATATTCAAACAAACCCCCACCTTTGCTTGCAACTGTAAAATACAAGCACGTGGGAAAGTGGGTCAATAAAACACCGGGATGATCATTGCATGCATATCAGCCATAGTAAATATATAGTACCCGTAAGTTATACGAAATAAGTTTCTTTTAAATCGAAAGTAAGTGCATGACAAAATCCGCAGAGGCCAACACTAATCTATTTTTTACTGCTGCCTGTAAGTATAAGCTTGTATTATTTATACCAACATTTTTTCATGTTGAATCGTTAAGTTTACGTTTGTTTTAAAGAAATTTATATTTACCGATTATTTCAGGCAAGTGGAAAAAAATATTACAATAAATTTGTTTATCTATTTCCTGGACTGAATTACCCACGACTTTTTTTTTCATATGGGTACTAGTAGTTTAGAGTTTTATGGCCCGACCAGTTTTAGATAAATATGACATGCAAGGCAATTGACACGAAGAAAATACACTTTTTTTCTTCAAAAAATAATATTTTTATACACATGTTCGATTGATTTGCACGTACTAGTAATTAAATTTATAATATATGTAGCATACAACTGCCTCGTGATAATTTACACGAGTGTTGCGACGTCAAAAAACGCGTCATTGGTGACAGAAAATTAAGTGTTAGTGGTTTGTTGCGTAACCCCCCCCTTCCATTTTCTATGTTTGAATTTGCTCACAAAACACAATAACATACGATATAATTGCAAGTTTAAAGATACAAAAACAAAGTACATATATGTATATCATTATATATGACATGATTATGACATCTACAAAAGCAGTAACACAAAACTATATCATCTATAAAATAAAATAAAATATTTTATCGACCTACCTACTCTAGAGAAAAATAAGGGCCTACTGAAGTTTATCTTTTGGCTTAGAGAAAAATAAAATTATTTTACCTACCTACCGACCCTACCTCCGAAAATCGGAGTCGGAAAAGGGCAAACAACAATTTTTAATTTAAGCCTGAAGATTATAATTTTTTCTTATGTCGGCGTGTAGGAGAAGGGCGGATGTTAGATTATATCACGATGTCCTTATGGAGAACAACAGTGAAAAATAAACTACTTGATATGTCAAGCAGTAACAAAAGGGTACAATGTGTACTTTCCATGATAATTTTACTTTTTTTTTATTGCATATGAAGCAGGTATTTTTCCAGTGTATTTTCTTCCCATCTTATTTGATTATTTAGAATAATAAATGTATGTACAGAAGAAGGGAGAAGGGGGGGGGGGGGTCCTGAAGTATCAATCATCATCTCACGGGCAGATAGTGTACGTGATAAACGTCAAATTCAAAATTTTACATATCTTCGATGCTCTTTTCCTTTTAGATTAAGCGCGGTAAACAAAACACGTTTAAAATCTTGTTTTGAAGATGTGATAAATACATGATGTATAGTAGTGTTGGTTTTATTTTCTACACAGAGCGTGATGAAGATCTTTGGACATGTACACACGAATCGTGTTTTCAAGAACCAGCAATAATTCTCACAGAACGCTGTTTCATCATTTAGCAGATATTTTTTTATACGAAATATCATTTTCACAAAACTCATTGATTATTTATATATGAAGAATGTAATTACCACAAATAATATAACGCTGTCGGCTAACAACCTGAGTATTGATGTGCGAGTACAGAGGCTGTAAATTCCGCAATAATTACATTGATTCTGAAGAGGGTCGACTCCACTCATTAACAAAGCCGTGGAAAAATCAGCTGGAAATTAGTAATCAGAGAACCTTCTGGTGCCTTTCCCCTTTTGGGACATTTTGTTTCCTTTCTGGGACGGGTGAACATGACATAAATACATGCACATTCACGTCAACTAAAGAATTACCAGAAGATAAAACATTTTCAAAGGTGATTCGAGTTCTCGTTTATCAGTCTGGAACTATGTTTTAAAGACTCCATGATCTTGCATTGTTTAGACATTCCTCAGAGCAGAGGGACATTATCTCTTCGTGTCCGACTTTCGGATTGTCGACTTAAGGTTGGTGTAATAAACAGGTGAGATCATTCGGTGCATATTTAATCATTTGGCAGTTCGCTATGGAAACATAAATAAAGAAAATCAAAAAGGTATACAATCTGAATGTCACTTACACGACCCCCCCCCCCCCCCGAAATTCTCAGTGCTATTTGATTTAGTTTCCCTACCCCAAAGCAGTGAAAGTTCAAACCCAGTCTTTGTATCATCAATATTCCTTGAGTTCTCCATTCATGATAGCATCAATTCAAAGCTTTTTTAATATGTTGCTTTAAAACTGAAATGACGTCAGGAAAACAAATAAAACTAACGGTAACGTCTGTTTTTCTCATTGAGTACGGTCTCAACATTAATATTCGCATTGCTCTGAAACCCAGTTTCTCTTTCATACAACTGTAATTTCATGGGGTTCATTATAAAGTATTATAACCCCACTTGAAGTTGAAATGATGTGTGTTTTATTATGTACTTTATATAATCATACTGTTATAAATGTAAATGCCCCCTGAGGGCCCATGATTGGTGAATAAACATATATATATTCGTGTTGACGAATCAGAAATTTCCTCTGTGTTTAATTTCCTCTTGGTCGTTGAATTATATATGATTTTTAAAAAATACAATAGAAATTTCTTGTGTTCATTCGCCGATCGGTGGGGGTGTGCATTCTGGACACCCCCCCCCCCTCCCCCCGCACCATTATTTTACACATTGCCAGCATTTGCACTGGCAATAATTTGAAGTGCGCAAGATATGGGATTACTACAAAATGTAACACCTGAAGCTACCTTTGTCGAGTTTTCCTTCATTATATGAATCAAGATTAAATGAGGCACGGATTCCCTAAATTACACATACATAACATAATTCAGACTCTATCAACGTAATTTATTCATATTATATTATTCCGTATTAAATAAGTAATATAGATATATAAAATTAATTAAAATTTAAGATTGGGGTGG
Source organism: Ostrea lurida (assembly GCA_903981925.1). Taxonomy (NCBI): domain Eukaryota; kingdom Metazoa; phylum Mollusca; class Bivalvia; order Ostreida; family Ostreidae; genus Ostrea; species Ostrea lurida. The sequence continues at coordinate 3,801 of CAJDSM010016807.1, read as the reverse complement.
CTAACATCAATTTCTCCAGTGTCACTATCGCAGAGAGTCCTCTCCTTCCTCTTTGAGGACGAAGCGTCAAAAATCTTAAATGATCATTTATGGTGGCATATTTCAGCCATCCACTGACATAATTCTGACCGACATAAGATATATCTTGTAATTTTTAATCGAAATAAAATCTCGTGAAATCAAGAAAATATCTCGTCAAACCAAGATAGTGTCTCCTGCCTTTTTATCTCAAAATGACAACTTAGTTTATCTTGTCATCTTGAGATAGCTATCGGAATAAAACGTGATAACTTACATAAAACTTGGGAGTTTTTTACGGAGAGTAACACGAAAATTACTAGATACTATCTTGATTTCACGAGTTGACGAGATATCTTATGTCGACTAAAGTTATGTGGATGGCAGAAATATGCCATCATAGACATCTGATAATGTCGCTCTCTAATTTCAGAGACATATACATGTACATGTATAACCTCCAAGAAAAGGGATAGAGTAACACGGTGACGCTTAACACAGAATGATTTGGTCTGGCCTTACATTATTCTAACACGAACTTTTTGGCGCACAAATAGTATTTACGACTTCTAGATTTTATGTTGTCAGTAACTGTCACATCTTCAGAATAGATAATCAGAAAATCATGTCAAAATTATGGGACCCGAAAGAATTAGGGTTTTTTGTTTAATTAATTTATTTATTTTTTTAATTTGTTTGTTTTTATTTTGTTTTTTTAAATTTTATTTTATTTTTAATATATATCTTATTTCTTTTCTTCTTATTTAAGGTAGCCCACTACACCAAGGATTTACTCTTTATGACACAGCGTCACAAGAAAGGTGTTAAAAATGCTTAGTGAAATTGTTTGCTTTTGAACAATGTTGTCGTATATCGTCATTGTCAGTACGTAAAGCTTTCGGGTTGGAAAACCGCAGGTCCCGAGTTCAAATCCGCCAGGGACTTTTGTTCATAATATTTTTAATAAAAGAAATTTTTGAAAATCATAATTTTGCATCCAAAATTCCACATTTTCTATCTTTTTGATATGTACACCCATCATATATCAATTATCTTTCATATCAAACTATTTCGTGTTGTTTTGAGGAACTTTCCCCAGATGTAGTGGGCCTCGTACTTTAATTGAGTTTCGTTGAAATTCAAAGAGGCCTGTATAAAAATAATCATCCTACTTTTGACACTTGAGTATGTACACAAGGTCATTTGATTAAGTGGTGGTTCCCTATAACGCCATGCAGAACTGGCGCTTAAATCTACAGCAGTATAGTCATTTTTAGAAAATGCAAGTCAGAGAAACAGAAAACATGGGAATTCATACAAATGTTACTAACTCGGAACAGATTGATAATGAATCTATTTACTAGGATATATACAAATTCAGACCCCCCACAACGGGATCTGTCCATTGACCCAACGCCGGGGGTTTCGCCCCCAGACCCCCACAACGGGATTTGTCTATTGACCCACGCCGGGGGAGGGGGAGGGGTCGCCCCCTGGACCCCTTTTTGAACACCCCCCCCCCCCCTCCAATCATCTTCGCTAGCCAATGGTTTTCTCGGTCCATTTCGCTCCCTATAGCCAAAGGTTTTAGGTCCACTCCGCTCCCCATATGGGGACCGAAGTGGACCGAAAACCCTTAGCTAGCGAAAGGATG
>CAJDSM010016801.1:30288-61188 GCA_903981925.1 Ostrea lurida | reverse complement strand
CAGGTCTTGGTGTGGTCCCTGGAATCATTGCAGATCTTGGTGTGGTCCCTGGAATCATTGTGTCGCCTGCCTGCGTTAGCGGAGGCGACATATAGGGATCACTTTGAGTCGTCTTTCGACGTCGGCGTCACAGTCGGCGTCACAACAATTTCTGTCACAGTTTTCTCAGGAACCACAAAGGTATTTGGCACAGAACATCAGTATGGAGAACTGTATCGTATAAATTAATATACGGTTACCAATTTTTAGCACCAGATGCGCATTTTCGGACAAGTTTATGTCTCTTCAGTTGGATGCTCAAACCGAAATATGGAAATCCGAACATGAAAGTAAAACTCTTTATAAAGTGATCAATGTAGTGCCAAAAGGTTTGGGGCCAAAAACTTCGAGGATCAGAGCTATGACCTGAGGGAGAATCCTTAATTTTTGATTATGAATTTTTCAAATTTTTACCACTGCAATCAATACATATCCGTATTTCAAGACTAGTAACATAGTACATAGCAACTGGGCTGTTAGAACCCTTCGGGCTATAAAGTCCACCAGCAGAGGCCTGACCCAGGGGTCATAATATAATAATATACGGTTACCAATTTTTATGCACAGAATGCGCATTTCGACAAGTTATGTCTCTTCAGTGATGCTCAAACCGAAAATTGGAATCCGAAAACATGAAATTAAAGCTTTATAAAAGTGATCAATGTAGTGCCAAAAGGTTGGGCCGCATGTAACTTCCTGTTTGACGCAACTTAGAATATTTCAACATGAACAAATTCTGTCACATTTTCTCAGAACCACACAGGCCAGCTTCCTGATATTTGACACAGAGCATCAGGATGGAGAACTGTATTCGTGTACGTAGTTTCCACATCTGCACATGTCTAACTTCCTGTTTGACGCAACTTAATTTTTTTGACATGGAACAAATTTTTCACAAAGTAATGACTGAGGGCCTGAGAAACCTTGAAATTAAATATGTCTTATTTCAGTATAGAATCTCCAAATGACATCTCATAAGACATATCTCACTTTCATCTAATTCATTCATGTTAGAATATGCATTGTCATTCTCGGTAAACTTGAACAGAACTGAATTCTGACAAAAATTATAATTATATACTTTTTTTGCCCATAATGATACTTTAAATTGATGAAGTAATTTTTCAAATGAAATTTAGAAGTAGGCAGGCGACAATGTCTCCCTGGAAGACTTACCACTAAGTTGCAGATCTTGGTGCGGTCCCTGGAATCATTGCAGGTCTTGGTGCGGCCCCGGGAATCATTGCAGGATTTGATGCGGCCCCTGGAATCATTGCAGATCTTGGTGTGGTCCCTGGAAACATTGCAGGTCTTGGTGCGGCCCCGGGAATCATTGCAGGATTTTATGCGGCCCCTGGAATCATTGTAGTTCTAGGCGTGACCCTCACATCCCTCCCTGTCATAAAATGGTCCCCAGCTTGGAATCCTGGATTCGCCATCGCGTGATCCTTATTGCTTTCACCCGGTCCATCTTGCCACAATTTCATTATTAATTTCCTAACAGTACTGTATGAACAGAATATGTTCACCATCATAATGTTTTGATGATTAGTCAATTTTGGGATTTCTTTTTATTTCATTCTTCGGTTTGATTTTCAAATGACAACATTAAATATCATTAAAGAATGAAAACTTTGCGGTAAATCACGAGTAGATTTTACCGGTTCATGACGTATATTGAAGTTTTTGTTACACCGAAACATGAAACAGCATTAAGGAACGTTGTTGTATACATACTTCTATACAATGGACGTAACTAATATTATTTAGAGGTGTGCTTTGAAACTTATTCAGGGGCGGATCCAGGAATTTTGGTTAGGGGGGGCGTGGATTTTTTTTTCAGAGGCAGGGGGTCTGAATTTTAGTGATTTTAGGAGTAAAATTTAACCATATAATTAGCCCTCATAGGTGAAGTTACACCCTCTCCAGGGCCGTAACCAGGAATTTCCATTTGGGGGTGGGTGAGGGGATGCACAAGACTAAGGTATAGGATTTAAAGGCTGCTAGTCAGGTCCACAGCTGGTCCAGGAATAACCCTGGTAGGGGGTCCAGGGGGCGAAGCCCCCGGAAGCTGAGAAATTTTAGCATTTTCATTGCGTCTGGGGGGTGTTTTAGGCCCCTATAGGTTTCAGAATGGGCTCTGGTAGGGGGTCCAGGGGGCGACGCCCCCAGAAGCCGAGAGGTTTTAGCATCTTCAGTTTAAAATGGGAGGTGCATGGGCACCCACATCCTCACAACGTCAGGGGTCCTGAGTCCACTCGTGGCCGTGAGGATGGGGCACCCAATGCACCCCACTGGTTACAGCCTTGCTTCTTACAAGCTAATGCCAGGCAGGTAAATTATTGACCCGAGATATTTGCACATTAAATGGTGTATATATATCCCCGAGTATCCTAATCTTTGAAAATTTTAACGCCCCTCTAAATCCGCCAGTGTATCGTGCGCTGTCTCACTCTCTTATCCCTCCATTCACTATCTATTTCTCTCATTCTCTCTTGTCTCTCTCGTCTCTCTCTTTTTTTTTTTTTAGGGGGGGGGGCCGTACGCCGGTACGCCTTTCCTTGGATCCGCGCCTGTTATTCATGGTCATTTGGCATTTATATGGTCGACGTGACAGCGAGAGAGAAAAATGAAGATCCTCCTCCAAGCCCATTCAATTTCTTTTTTCTTCAGGTCCTGTTGCTGACTGGTCAATTTGTACTGTTAATAAATATCTGGCGATGAAGTCAACATTTTGTTTGCAGTATACATAGATGATTAACATTGGTGACAAAACTACGCAAGCATTTATTCAATTTCAGAATGACATTTGTCAACTAGCCAGAGGGTTTCATTCAGTTTACAATTGAGTCACATAAAATTGTCTATTGCTACAGTACAAGCAGGTGTTAGATTAATCTACATAATCCAAAACAGAATATATTTTAAGTACTGCCATTAATGTAGATAAGTAATTATATAACACTTTATACATGTATATGATTTTTTGCACAATTTTTCATTAACACACAGTCCATGTACCAGTATTTAATCACGACCACGCTTGTGACATTGTATAGATCTCCATAAACTATCCACTGGATATCAAATGACAGACTAACTAGAAAAAAAATCATTATATTAATATCAAATAGGATAAACCCCGCATCATTTTTTTTTTTTGTCTGGGCGCGAACCAGTCCAGATGAACACTACATACATATAATGGTGGAAGTTTTGATGTATTAATGATTACTAACCCGTGTATCGACATGTACTTCATCAAAGCTGTTCCATTTGTCCTTGGAGACACCATATGGTGCTAAATACACAGACACCGTGAAGGACCAGGATTCAGCGCTTAAGTCGGCATATCAATAGCGGCGGACCCCCACTTCACAGTAAGTACATATAGTTGTTTGAATTTTCCACGTGTGAATGTGCTTATTGAATAGAAAGTTTTACTAGCTGTTATATTGGTCAAACTTGTTCGTATGAGAGAGAGAGAGAGAGAGAGAGAGAGAGAGAGAGAGAGAGAGATGCTATGTAACCAAAAAACAAAAACAAACCGAGCGATAGTAATCAGTGAGTTTTCTTAACTTAAATTTCATTATGATCCCCACTCCGTTTGAATCTCCTCGGGGAGGATGTTGTGTACGGGATTATATTCAATTTGTCTGCACAATAAATGTCAGTAAATAGACATCTAACAAGCTGAATTACAAACTATAGACAAACATCGTTATACACTTTACCACAAGTTTCCAATATATTCTTCAATGATACAATCAGCACATATTTATTCCTGTATGAATATCATCAAGGCCATTCAAGGTCAATTATGAGGGTTTTTTTTTATATATGGCCTTGACATTTTCGCTCTTGTAGAATTTCTTTATGTCCCTTCCGTGTGTTATATATTACTCATCTGATCGATTTTTTAAAAATGCCAGTCTGAATCAGAATAAATGTCAGAACTTATTTTGTCAAATGTTATCTGGCACAATTCCGAGCTTACAATATTCCAAACATGTATATATCGACCCCCTAATCCATTTAAATATGCAATTGTATCGATGAAATATTCATGATATATCTGTCGTATAAACCACTATTTGGCTGCAGCCCTTTCACGTCATCCCCCGCTGAATTGTGGAACAATCAAATATACCATAAGTAATGCAGTTATTTGGAATTAAGCTCATTGTATCAGTGGATGACACGTGTCCGTACATTGTCATGGGACTCTCAGACCGCTGGTCCAAGTGTGCAGATGTACATACAAAAACGATGTATGATATCTAGTTCTTTTACAATTTGTAATGGTGTCCATTTCCTGATGAATGCGCAGCAGGTGTAAACATTAAAGGTGTATGAATCTTGACAACAATAGTAATTCTATTTCAATGGCTGGGAATTCCGACAGATAGGTAAGTAGAATGTGAATATAAAAATAGAAATTCCAGTTTTTGAAAATACATATGGGTATAAACTGCAACACTTCACGCCAGTACACGTGTCATGTAGCGCTAACGCAATACAAACTACACGTGTCGTGTAGCGCTAACGCAATATAAACGTACCGTCAAATGATTCTTCTTTCTGAATCGGCCAAGAGCATTTTCAATAGTTTGAAATCTATAATGTTTATATTCAAATATGACAATTATGAAATAAATCACCGAGAACACCTTTTCATAGTACAGTAGAAATCCACGAATCATGCACAAACAATAGTGGGTGAGAGCTATTAGGACTGTATTGTATTATACCCACTTTAAAGTCTGTCTGAACAGCGCAGTGTTTTATGCTTGAAACACTATGACTAGAGGATTTCTTGTGCTGTATTGCAATAAGAGAAATCATCAAATGATACGATGTAGTATGATACAAGATCAGATCACTCTTAGTACATTTTTTTTCTTTTTGGTGAGAACCATGTAAGCCTCGGGGCTCCTTTATATTTTGATCCGACAAGAACAGATGTCCCCCTGTAATGTATCAAAAATCCTTCTGTGAATCACAAGTATATGTATCTTTTGATTAGAAAAATACTTATTAGAACTATTCAACATGCAGCGTACAAAGCCTTCTTAAGCAGATACATATATATGCAAAGATCGCATCAATATAGTGTTTTTACTTTCACGACAAACACGAACAAGACTCAAGCGGATCATCTTGTCATCCAAAAAACGGGTCCCAGCATACTCGATTGGCTAATTAGTAACCCCAAATTTTTCTGTAAGCCTGAAAGATGTCCGTATCAGTGGTGACTGGGTGATTGATGTTGTAGAGAAAACGAGAATTATGTTCGTGTTTTCATGCTATTTGCCATGAAAACTATCGCGTGTATATTGCAAGACCATAGAAACTCCTTGGCGTCAAATGATCTCGCTGCACTGTCACAGGGCAAATCTGGCTGTCTTTTTTCGCAACTTTTGCGATAGAAATCTTATCATTATGATATGCCGTGTCCCAAGCTACGAAAATATGGACTCCATCGATGAATTTGAAGAAAATCTTTTTTATCATTTGTTTTCTTCTTCTAATACTCTAGACGAAAGATCCTACAAATCAATCATTTTACACAAAAATAATAATTAAAAAACAAACCAACCAAAAAACAAACAAACAAAACATTAAAAACAACAACAACAACAACAACAAAACTACCTTTTAAAAAAATACAGAACAAGAGGCTCACAGGCCTTAACGGTTACCTGAGTATCATGTAGTGCATACTGGGGGTCTCATATTAGCTTTTAAGGAAGTTGGCGCATTTAGCTTTTCTGAAATGTATATTTGGTGAAATGTTGTCTGATGTGTTTCATAGCAATTGTTAAGCCGTTTTTCAAACACTGATTTTACTACGAATTACTCCGTTTACCTGATCAAGACAATGGGCTCATGGCGGGTGTGACCGGTCAACAGGGGATTCTTACTCCTCCTAGGCACTTGATCCCACATCTGGTGTGTCCAGGGGTCCGTGTTTGCCTAACTCTTGCTTTTGTATTTTATTTGGGACTTACGAGATTGATCACTGTTCGTTATATTTGCCTTTATATGGAAGTAGAGAAGAAGATTTTTAAAGATTTAATACATGTTCACGATATGCCAATAATGGCCATATTGGCCCTGTCCCAGGACTTGAACCCCTGACCCAGAAGCCATTTATTTTACAATTTTAGTAGAGGGTTTCATGGACATCACAACCATGCTTTTAGTTTTTCTCACACCTGTGTTGAAGAGTAGAATATTTTTGAAAATTTAGCATTTTGGGGGCAGATTTTTGTCCTGCCCCTAAAGGCCCCAGAGGTGCAAGAGTTCCGAATTTTACAATTTATGTCTCCCTTGTCCCAAAGATGCTTCATATCAAATCTGAAAAGAATTTGAATAATTTTAATCAAGAAGGAGCAAAAAAATGTTCAATTGTTAACACATTTAATCACTGACCATTTTGGCCCCACTCTGATACCAAAACCTCTATCCTTGGGCACATGAAATTCACAATTTTGGTGGAAAACTCAACTACCTGCTCATTCTAAATATCCATTTAATCTGATTTCAATAGGTTTTCAAATGTTTTACATATAAATACTATATACATGTATCAAGTTTGGCTCGCCCTTGGGTTCAGCACCTCTATCCCTGGGATCATGAAATTTACAATTTTGGTAAATATCAATATCCATTCAGTTTTTTATTTCTCATTTGCGTTTGTAGAAAAGAGGATTTTTGAAATTGGTCACTTTTTGCCCCGCCCCAAAAGCCTCAGGAGCTCAAGAGTCCTGAAATTTACAATTTATGTTCTCCTTGTCCCAAAGATCTTCATACCATAGAATTGGAATGGTAGTTATCAAGAAGTTAAAAATGTTCAATTGTTAACGGACGAAGACCATTTCATGATTTGCAATAGATCACCTGAGTTTACTTTAGACCTATATGCTTTTAGCGCTTAGGGCCGAAGCAGTTAGGGGTCGTCAACGCCTGTCGCGACACGAGACCTCCGTGTACAGGTCATATGGGTAGTTTAAAAAATAATGAGGCACAAACTGAAAATTTTTGTTAATTTTCAAATAGGTTGAAATCATTTTTCTTGAATAATTTTAGATTGTATACACTTTGAAGTTCATAAATCCAAAAGGGCATTATTGTCAATAAAAAACTGAGAAAGGTGTAAACCTATTATTTCTGGTTTTCACAAAATTTCATAAAAAGACTGGAGTACATGTATAAGCACACTACATAAAATATTAAAAAACTAATTCAAAACATGATTTTTTATTTGCAATTGATGAAAGGAACACTAGTCAGTAGTTTTAGACAGAAATTTTGTATCTAGTACATTTTCCTCGAAAATGTTTTGATTTTTGGGCTAATTTTCCCCTTATTTTTGGTGATGAGGGTTCATAGAGTTTTTGTGGTTTTAAAAAAGTTAATAAAAATGAAAAATGAACTACTTTAAACGCCTTTGAAAGAAGTACACACAATTTTGTATTCAAATATCAGTTCTGAAGAAACAAAAGGGCAGGCGTGGATCAGGTGCCATGGAGGAGTAAGCATCCTCTGCTGACCGGTCACACCCGCCGTGAGCCCTTAGTCGAAATAAAGTAAATGGAATTGCCCGTAGTCAAATCTAGTACGAAAAATGAGTCTAACAAAGGGTATAAACAAATCGCAACATATGACTTAGTGATTAATTTGTAATCGCAAACAAGGTCATTATACGACCGTAGAATTTGCGAAATGATGATTTAAACGAGATTCGTTATAACCCTGCAACATCAACTTCTTTGTCAGTATTAATTAGCCAATGAAACTGTGTCCGGTACAGATGCCCAGTTTATTGTAATCGCTTACAAAATTTTCATGATAGTGCAAACACTCTACATTCTGAACAGAATACAATAATCATCTTACTCTTTCATTCTTCTTCTTTTTTTTTTTTACTTTATTCTTTCTCCATGGCATGTACGGGGGGGGGGGGGGGGGGGCTTCATTTCGTAAGAATAAGCAAGGACAGACGTACGGAAGCGTATTAGGGCCACATTTTTCTCTTTAGGATTTTTAAAGAAATATTTTTCACACTTTAATCTGTAAATTGTAAAAGCGCTAAAATAAGCTAAAATTATAACTTTGCGGAAAAAGCCCCACCCCGTATCACACTGCACTGCACTGCACTGTATACAACTGCAGCATACTCCTATTAACGAGGAAATATCTACTGAGTATCATAACAATTCAGAGGCGGATTCAGCGCCGCACGCCCCCTCTCCTCTTCACAAGCAAAACCCATTCTTTATAAAATACGTCAAAAACACCTGAACACTAAAACCTATCCGATAGACAGATGCAGACGTGGGAGGGTGATGGAAGTGAAACTGATATCCCTCAATCTTCTCCGTCGCCCTTGAGCTCCTTTACATTCTCACCGTTGACCTTCCTACATGTAACTTCGCTAATTTCGCCATCGGAGTCGTTGGTTTGCAAAATCCGGTGGCGCCAAAGGGGTGCAAGTGAAACAATGCTGACAGAAATAGCTCTTATATTAGTTGGATACCACAACTGTGCACACATTCAGGTGTATCTATATAGATGTACTATAGAATAGTGTTCTGAAGCCTCTCTCTCTCTCTCTCTCTCTCTCTCTCTCTCTCTCTCTCTCTCTCTCTCTCTCTTCTTCTCTCTCTCTCTCTCTTCTCTCTCTCTCTTCTCTCGTGGAACTGCAAGAATTAAGTCGCTAGAACTTTCCAAGTAAAATGAAATTCTTAATTTAAAAATGAAATGGTAAATCAATCCTAAAGTTGGAGTGGTACTAATGAAAGCATACATTTATTCTGTAATTCTCTTTTATTTATTTATTTTTCTCGAAGTATTTAGTTTCTAGAGAAGTTAATTGAAAGTTTTTTCCGATACAATTCGTCCTTTCAGTATACAAAGCTTTCTTCAATGCTAGCGAATTCTTTAAAAAAATATTATAGTTTAGATAAAATTATACTCTTGCCATCAGTAATCTGTAACGTTTAGTTATGGGATTACAATATTACTTTTCTGAGAGATTTCAAACTATTCATACATTGTATTTTTTAATACCACATCCGAATAAGCGACAAATAAATGGCGGCATACAGTCGGCAGCTCTCAGCATTATGCATCTGAGCCTGAAAGGCTGTATACCTATTACATGTACTATGTTGCTTAAAAAATATCAGTACCATGCACACTCTACATCATTATATAACAAGACGAATTTTTTGAAGTGCTCAAAGCATTGTCGCTTTAGTAATGGGAATGCTTAACTGCACATATTGTTGTGTTTTGAGTTCACAAAATATAGTGTGTCTTCGTTGTGTTTTGAGTTCACAAAATATAGTGTCTTCGTGTCCTTCTGCTGATTTGACTAAACGAGGGCCTATCACGGCGATTGCTCCCGGTAATGCTACAGTTGATTGCTACCGCTAGTGTCACAGCTGATCGACCTCCCCGTACGAACAAGTTGATGCTTCTCGGTAATGAAAAATCTTATTATCCTTAATGAAAGTTTGAAATGTCTCAATAAAGTCATATTGTAATTCCATAACTATATGTTATAATGGTATTTCAGTCCTCGGTATTTTTGTATTAATTTGACTGCATTTGGCCATGTTATGTTGGTACTTAGTGTATTATGGTTCAACACAGACTTCGTCTGGCTTAGAGGTAGTCACACAGTACGAGTTGATTGCCTTTAGTGCCCTAAAGCCCCAGTCCCACTGTCACGTTTCGGCGTCCAGGTTTCACTACGTTTGAAAACGCCACGTTTCGTGACAAATTTGTGCCGTTTTAAATTGTTGGCACGTTTTCATGGTTTTACTAGGTTTTCCTACGTTTGCTTACGTTTTACTACGTAGTGCTAGGGATTATCCGGTTTTCTATGAGCTATCATGTGCCTTTTTACAAGGTTTTGATACGTTTTATCACGTATTTGTACGTTTCGTCACGTATAGACCACTTTTATCCCGACTACGTTTACTCCCGTATATCTAGGTTTTGTTAGGTTTGAGCAAGGTCTACTACGTTTTCCCCACGATTAATAACGTTATTCTACGTATTTGCGTTTAAACCGTGGTGATTTCTTTAGCATCAGCTACGTTTCATTACGCATTTCTACGTATTGTGTACGTTTTTCTACGCTTTTCATTTTTTGCGCCACGTTGTATTGTGCTGACCAATATATACGGGTCGATGAAGGATTGGTCTACGTATAGTCACGTATATATCCGTTTCATTTACGCATCGATGCGTTTTCCTACGTATATAGCGGTGCTGCTACGTTTTTAAAACGTAGTAAAACGGGATGCCCGAAACGTGACAGTGGGACTGACTTTGAAGAGACGTATACAAACGTAATAATACCTACACAAACGTAATGAAACCTGACTATGCTTGTCCTAAAACGTGCAATAACATACAAACACCTGTCAAAACTAACACATACATAGAAAAACGTATTTTTAGAAAGTAACCAAGAAAATCCCTCACGTTTCTCTACGCATCAGCTGCGCTTTCATTACGCATTTCTACGTATCGTGTAAGTTTCTGTACGTTTTTCTACGTTTCATCTACGGTTCATTTTTTGCCCACGTTTGTATTGTGTAGACCAATATAAACGGAATCGATGAAGGACTGATCTACGTATTACCACGTATATAGCCGTTTCATTTACGCATCGATACGTTTTCCTACGTATATAACGGTGCTGCTACGTTTTTAAAACGTAGTAAAACGGGAGCCGAAACGTGACAGTGGGACTGGGGCTTAACAAAAATTTATTGATTACTGTTGTACAGAGCAGTGAGAGCACTAATAGTAAACTTTTGGGACTTGTAACTTTAGTACAAAAAACCACTTGGTACTTTGATTTATTTTATAATAAATTACATGTGCTTATATAAAAGTTCAGGTAAAAACTATGGTATATTTTAGTATAGTATGGCTATACCTATATTTACTGGCTATGAGGACAATACAAGTTTATTGCCCTCTAACTCAGACGACAATCAAGCACAAGGTAATTAGTGCAGACTGGGACGTTAAACTGGCTATAGTTTGAGAATGCAATAAATTAAACAACAAGCTATAATTGTGAAACACAATACCTCCGGGAGCAGCCACATTTAACTGTGGCAAATTTGAATTTGACCTTGGTGAATGACCTTGACATTATTCGTTTGTATTATTGAATAAATTGCAAAATACTATACTTCATACACACTGATGACTAATTTATTATTAAATGGAATGATGCAAATATCTCACCCTTGCTAAATCATTATAATCCAAGAGCAAAATGTACGGTACTTGCAGTCCGTAACAAATTTAGTGTAACTAAAGGTCTCCAATGTCTGAATTAAGAAAGTTCTTAATGGTAACATTTTTTTTCTTTACAAATATGAAATATTAAAAATAATACTGCCTAACGCCTCGGTCAACAATGGTTTTCTCGGGGTGACAACCTCTCTTGCAAGCATTATTTAAATAATGTTATGTATTGTTGTAAATTTGTATTATTGCGGCCTAGTAATTGGTAAAAATGAGAAAATAAATACCTATATAGATCTTGTATCAATAAGTATATTTGTTACATGATAATGCACAAGTGTGCGTGCAAGACGAACGTAAAAATAAAAATTACAAGTCCCATTTAATAATGATTAACAGTATGCATGTGAAATGCCAATATATGAATATTGTAACACATGGCATAGCCCATTTGTTTGCAAAACGTTACATTTTAGAGGCAATTATTTTATATCCGGGTCTTCGCTTCATAAATGCAAAACCCGTAAAATGTGCACTTTTTCCTCAGTATATTGATAAACTAAATTTAGAAAAATTGAGAACAGACCCAGAAACCATGAAAATTGTACTTCACGATGCATGCAACGATTAACAAGATGCCATACGTCCGCAACAGTGACGTCAGGAACATTGGCTTCTAGTTTTTTTTGCGGTTGTTGTTTGTCTTTTTTTCCCTCTTCATTAAGGATGTTGTAGGCTGAGCTTTTGAGAACTGTGCAGGACACTATCACGAAGTATTTACTGGTTCAATACTCCTATCGGTGCAAACACATTACATATTTACAACTGAACCCTGTACAGTTTAAAAAAAATTGTGTCAATTCAGATTTTGAAAGGGTTTGGTAGGGACTATATTTTGTGGCGGAAGGATTGATTAATCAAAAAGCATGATTTTACAGTTTCTATTTCATCCAATATACCTTCTATTTTTATACCCCTATTCGTATATTACAGTTTTAAAATTAATGATACAAGTAAATGAGACTTGGAACTAGTTCAAATATTGTTATTTATTAATTTTGATGGGGTATTTTTCCAAACAGAATACATATTCTTTTAAAATTCCAATTCAATTTACTCAAAATTCTGTGCAAAAAATCAGTACACTTGTATTTAAAAAATTTGACCGAAATCCTCTACTTTTTAAATTTCCATTTAAAATTTTGAGACAAGACTGAATATTTCGTGAATTTTAAGAAATTGACATCACTCCTAAAATGTATTTTTTAACTCTGAAATTCAATATCATGAGGTTTTCCGTGTATCAAGTGCAGAAAGGTCTTTATTTATTTCTATTCCAAGTATTAATTTTTTTTTATATCTGTATAGTAAGAAGACATTATTATGTATCTACTTCATGTAATTATTGATTTGTATTCCTTATGTTTTGTTTACACCAACAGACGAATGGGAGTTTTTAAAAATGAATAAATCTTGAGTAAAGTTTGAGTGCAAATATGTCATGTTTAAAACACTGTAGCTCGAAAACAAGCATGAAAACCAAACCCAAATTTTTCGACCCGTGGGGGTCCGGGTTAGAATAGGTCCCCAGCATCCCCTTGCGTGTCGTAAGAGGCGACTGAATGGGGCGGTCATTCGGATAAGACCGCAAAAACCGAGGCCCCGTGTCACACAGGGACGAAAAAGATCCCTCCCTGCTCAAAGGCCCTGAGTGCCGAGCGTAGGCCTAAATTTTGCAGCCCTTCACCGGCAATGGTGACGTCTCCGTATGAGTGAAATATTCTCGAGTGGGACGTAAAACAATAAATAAGCAATCAATAAAACCAAATTTTTCTTTTTAATTTCCCGATTCTCTTTCAATGTAGAAATCAAAAATACACTTCCCAAAATCAAACCTCACCCGAGAACCTCTTTAATTTTATTTGGGGGAGGTTTGTGTTTGTTTGTTTTTTGTTTTTTTGGTTTTGTTGTTTATTATTATTTTTTTATTTATTTATTACTATATATTATTATTTTGATTTTCATGATTTTACAACATTTGTAAAAAGTAAACTATATCGTTCCGATCAGGTACAATATGGAGTGAATACCCCGCCCCAACTCATGCAATATCAAGCCTTTACAGCCTCTCTTTCGTACATCAAGCAAATCCGCATATCAGACTTTTTCCGCACCCAAAGGATGTGTTCCTATCCTTGGGAACGTCTCGTAGTGGGTAAAACAAGTTCTGATAATATTTACACATTTTCCTAGTGTTAAGCTGATCTGATACGAGAGAAAATCTCATGAATTTCCTCTATAGTTTTCTTTATCGCCTTTTCTTGTTGATGTTATTTGGATTTCTTTCCGCAAAATTTCATGCTCCAAACAAATTATCGATATAACATATATAAATACACCGTACACATATATTTACTATGATGACTTTGATCTGCCAAATGTTGCAATGCTATCATCTCGTTAACTTGGTTATAGTAGCAATGGGGAGAAATACGGATAGAATGCGAAGAAAGCTTTCTCTGTACATTCAAATGGCAAGTCGATTAATATGATAGAAACTGGATACTTCGATAATTAGACCAATAAATTGCACTTTAGTTCAACTCTCTGGCAAATGAGGGAATCATGTTTCAACACTTGGTTTCTTCAATGTTACTCTTTAGTTTTATGGTTTAAACTTGTGTCTTTAAGTATAAACTGGTTATGGTATACATTGCCCCTCTTCAGAGACGGCCATACGATACAGTTTAACTACATATTTTATGTTCACTTTACGAATATTTACGGGAGAAATACCAATATTTACGGGAGAGATATTTCTAAAATTTGAATTGATATACACTTAAAATATTTTGCCTTTATTTCGGGGATGTTCTCTACTGCACGCGCTTCGGTACAAGCACAGCAAACTGTCCGTGTATACTCCTACACCATGTACAGTGTATGCAGATGCTGCACTCTGACATTTCCTCCGAATGACGAACACATGGTATTTCTATAATACCTTCATCCAATGCCATGCTATATCCCGCCGGCATCTATCATAGTGCGGCCTAAGAGAGCTATATAACAAGTTTACATGTGGGTAGAGGCGTTATTTCTGTTTCCGTTGGATAGAGGCGAGCAATACCCGAAAACTGTTACAACTTTTTTTTTGTGGAAGCATGGAGAACCTCTGATAGCTATTCTTAGCACATGTAGCAATTAACCGCTAGTAGTACACTTTTCGACATCTCGACGAATCAAAACATTGTCACTGGTTGCCAGAATCTGCTGCGCGGCCAGGAAGATGGACTCGTAACTTTGTATGTTTGTGGAAGCGTCTCAGGTTTTGTGGCAGGAAATTCTCTTTTGCATCACAACGGCACAAGTAGGTATCAAGTTTCACTTTCCATGTAGATTTCTTCTGCAATAAAACACCAAACTTCCGCAAGCAATAAAACCTGCATGCTGTGATGAAATTAACTCTCTTTTAGCGTACATTAGATTTTTTCATGGATTTTCTTTTAAATCTATGTTTTGCTAATCAAACCCTGAACATGTGTTATTGCTTACGGTTTATACCCAGTTAGCTATGCGAGATGTTCAGTCAATGATTATTCACATATGTGTCTTCTGTTCAAAAATGCCATCTTTTCATCCAATTCTGGCCAGTGTAGGTAGAGCACCTCACAGACGACCTTTTTCTGCTTTCTCCAATCACGCTATGACCAGCAGGTGGTCATGATTATTTCAGGTATCTACATAATAACTCCTTTTTTTATCCTGTTTCTAAGCAAACATATTCAAAGAGATGTTTTCGCTATCTGATAGAAATTTGCATAATAGAGATGTACAATGTAAGCGATTAATTCATCAGACTTTGCTACAAAACTGTGCTTTAGATGTACACTAAGCGGGTTTTTTTTGTCTATGCGATCATCGACCTGGCAAGGAAAGAACATCTAATGCAGACAGTTGCAGTTGACCCCCTCGTGGTACATGTACAAGTGAAGTTTACTTTGGCACCGTTTTCTGACATCGGCGCTCTTTCTCCCCCGCAATCTACTTTGAATGTTATATTGTTGCCATGTTGACAACCATAGTTAATACATACAAAATTTCTTTGAAATTGTTAACATCAAATTAAGAAGTCGCAAACTCCTTATGACCATGATATTCTAACATACATCTATTCATCGTATTCTTGCAAGCATAGCATTGAAAATGTTTAGAATTATGGTTGATATGTTGAATTGTCAACATTAATTGTAACGTTGAAAGTTCAAAATCTTGTTATCAATGAAATCAAAACATTTTTTCAAAGTTGAAAGTGCAACATTAATTCAACGTTGAACTTTAAATGTTGAAACAAGTTTGAAAATGTTCTCATTTTGAATTAAAGAAGCAAATGCATTTCAAAGTAAAACTGCAGTTCATATTGTATGAAGGTTGATTAAATTTTGGTTGCTTACCTTCGTATTTTCCCAAAAATTAAGAACAATTTTAAAAATTCCAGTCATCATGGTAATTTTGTTAATATTCTTATATCAATGATTTTTCGGAGGGTTTATCTAGACGTTTCCTTAACACATTTTACATTCTATTGTAAAATTACAGTTTTATTGTTTTTATAACAGAAAACCACACCTTTTTATATATTTTTATAAATACATTATGAGCGGTGTCTCTGTATACTATAGCAACTGATGACTGGCATTTGTAAGACGCAGTTGCAGCCATGAAAGAAGTGATTATATTTCAAATCAATCTATATACATACTACTCTTGTTAACAACGTCAATTCAACATTCATATTGTGTGTTTTGTAATCATATCAATTCCAATTTTTGTGTTGAATCAATTTCGATACATCTGCTGCACTCCAACAGGTCCAAATGTTTTGCGGATTCATATAGTGATTTTGAGGTTTCTGAAAACAAACATTTTTCAAAGCTTGTATACACCACAAATTTTGTTATCTCTTTGACAATAGGTACTACAAGACATATCCATTATGTAATAAGTAAACTTTCATGGTCACTATGACACACCCACTTCCTTATTCATGTTAACTGCACTCTCTGAGAAAAGATCCACATACTACATGTACGTCAACAAACGAAAAGGTTTTCGGGTCATATATGGAACTTTAGTGGATGTTGGATTCAAATATAGTAGGAAATATTGGGATTTTTTTTTTATATTATATCCACAAGACGGCGGTGAAAGAATGCCTCATTTTTTCTGCAACGGAAATCGTCGGCTTGAGCGTTGGATCTGTAGCGTTTTGAACTACAGATTTCCACCTATATTCGTGTGTATGTGTATTAGAAATCGGTAACCCCCCCCCCCAAAAAAAAAAAAAACAACAGCAAAAAACAACAACAACAAAAACCAACAACAACCCAACTTTTATAACATTTATGGCAGTTCGTAGCTTTGATTTTGTATGTACAAAAATTGTATTATGTGAAATCCACCATAAATCAAGTGTTGCGGTTGTGGAATTGCTGGTGCACTTTTCCTGGCCCTGACCCTATTGTAGGTTTGGAGGTAATTATATATCACTATGCCCTCCGTGTTAATGACATTTTAGGTCGATATTGTTACATCTGTAATTAGTAGTGTGTCTAATTAGTATTCTTTACGACACAAGGCCACCCTTTCCTTATAGGATAGCTGCAAAGGGGTGATCCCTGAAAACGCACCTACATGTCCTTAATCCCCAGTATTACATCTTGAACTGTTTTAAAATTTGAAACAGATGAATTACAAATTTTCTACATCTTTGTTGCCATCTTAACGTCCATAACGCCAATTTAATTGTTGCCCAAATTTATTAAAATTATTGTAAACGTGGTGTTGTTAACTCAAGTTTGTTTCGAGATAATGGGCCTTAATCAAGCGTGATGCACAAAGTAGTTCAGCAAACTGTTTCGCTATCGCGAGAATTCCTCATTGTGTGAGTACATTTTCCTTACATTACTGACATTCCAGATGTATATAATTCAATTGCGCCCATAAAGAGACAACCTCATAACAAATACATATCCACGCGGGACCACAAGTATCGTATTAAAGTCAGACAGTATACAAATGATAGATGAACTTTTCATTTGTGATTATTACAAAATTACAATATACTAGTATGCCTGAATACCAGCTAACTAGAAATTTTACAAAATAGAATTTCGTGTTCATAAGTAATACATGTATGTCTTTTTTATTTTTAGAGGAAATTGAACGAAATAAAGCCATTATAATTGTATATTGGCAATGCATCCACTGATACCAGATTGGTTTCGTTTTCTTACAGTTCCAATCAATTATTTATTTCTAAATGACTAATTTGTTTAAATCGGTAATTATACAGTACATTGTCTTTATTTTCATAAGAATAGACCCACGTGGGGCATGACAAGAACATCTGTAACATCCCAATATCAAATAGAACAAATATAAGATAGAATATCTATATATAAGCTGATTTCAACAAATGTGTGAAATATAGATATTTCTCACATTTAATTGAGCTACATATTTAGTCCCACGAATTTGTGTGCTATTTTCAGATACATGTAGTCAAAAACAAACAAACCCCCCGAAAAAAAAATAATAATAATAAAAAAAAAAACAAAAAAAAAAACCCCAAAAACAAAACACCCCCCCCCCCAACCTATCAATTTTAAGGTTTGAAATCCAGAGTGTGATCCTCGTGTCTCAAGCGGGAGACCCCAAAAGTGCCTATAACCTGCAAAAGGCACCATTGCTCTATGACACCCTGTGGGTCCTATAAATAAATTTATATAAATTGTGTAAATATTTCTAAAATACTTTCGCAGATCAGTATCTGTACATACTGACCTCATGTTGAAAGTTCAAACCTAGGTCTTTTTCATGTTTAAGTGTTTTCCTGTTAAAGTGCAGTATTTCATTGTTAGGCATCTGGCTGCAAGACCCTCCCTCGATGACTTATTTCACGGTACATCTAGTTCATTGAAGCCCCATCCTCTTTTCCGGATTTTCAAGCGAAACAGTTTGCCCACGTATACTGAAATAGTAAAAGTCTACTCTAAGTAATTGACTGATAACGCGTGATATCTGATATATTTGGGGTATATCTAAACGTGTTCCGAGGGAGTGTCGAGAAATCTTGATAAGGAAAAATCCCTCGGTCCATGGGTCATGAACTCGACAGACCAGGGAGAAACAAGTCTGCATATCTACAGGCATGGAAATGTAATCACCCCAGAAATCGATTTGTTCATGATCCATGCTACAACAGTTCTCAAAATCTGACCACTTGCATGCGAGATGGGACTGCTTCTGTCGTATAGATCTCCAAGTTGCCTTTTCTCGGGGAGTGTCGCTTTCACTATCAAGGATATATCTATTAGAATCAGCAGAATGATGTGATTACGTAACTTTTATGTTGTTTGTAATCAACATTTATGCTTGAAATTTAAATGGTATTGACATTTATGAAATGTGATTGAAACTGACATTTTCCCGTAGGACAATATCAAAATAGATTCCATGAATTTTCCAAGTGTACTACACCATTATACAAACATTATGTAATCTGGCCTCTGTGTTTTGATTTATTCAATCTAATTTCACAAATGCACTCGAAACTGACAAAACACTTTATGCCGAAGTTCAAGTGCAAGAGACAAAATGCCACAGAACAAGTGTTTTGGCAAATTGTACCGCCTAAGATCTAATTATTTACTCGATGGGAATAATATCAGCAAAACCGTAATTATGACAAACTATCACCAACCGATATATGACGATACAAATGACATAATACCTATATTAATGACATAGTTGTATGCTACGTTACGTAAGCGGTGGAGTTCCACCCTTGTTTTTACTGAGCCAGCGTTCGCACAGTACAGCAAACGAATGCTTCACTGTAGGTGCAAATGACGCGCATTGGCAGATGTACTTCATTAGAGAAGCTAAATCACTCATCTCAAAAAATTGATGAGACATGGGAGAATTTCAGTATAGTCTGCGGAACCGTGGTAAGAAGAATTCTACCCGCTATAAGATCCAAAGGTTTGCCAAGTCAAGGGCATTTATTCCAGACACGGATATTTAAAGGTGTTTCGAAATTTCGCGTTCGAACACTTGTCTTCTGTTTGAGCATTTTGAATGTTCGACAGTCATACTTAAACACAGAAGTCATTGCTAACAAGACAAGAGAATTGGTCCTCCCATACACTAAACAATTAGCCAAACCCTTGCAGGTGACTTCAAGAGTTTTTTCCAATACAGAATGATTTTAAATATCGTTAAATAAAACCATTTTTCCCCAATAAGAAAATCAATAAAATCTGTAGGATTGAATCTATCAATTGCAATTTTTTTTAAATAAAAGTATCTATAAATGTATTGTTTGGACCCACCTTATGTTCAATTGCCGAATTCTAAAAGGTTGGGGAAGCAAACATATTTTGCAAAGTTTATTTCTTATGTTTACACCTAAAAAAAAATTCAAAAAGTCTTAAACAATTATTGTATTCATGGTGTACTCGATGAGCAAGGCAACATTCAATTTGACCTATATGCCCTTAAATTCAGCATAGAGATTTTCCAATCATGCCCTTGTAATTTGAGAGCCAATTAGTGCGGAAGAAACAAAGCAGAACAACGGTATTTAACTGATTAATAAAAATGTTCATATCTCCACAAAGTTATTGGTTACATTTTTTATTTTATTTTATTTTATTTTTTTTTTTACATTTTTGCGCGCGCATTTTGTTTTCCCATACAATGCCTCAATTTGATTCACTTTTTAAAAAAATATATAAATCAAAGCATGTTCTGACGTTTAAGCTTCACAGAAAAATGTAGTTGGTTGTGTAGTGTTGAAATCATTGAGATAGAGAGATGTAAAAGTAATTCTGGGCATTTCAATTAAATTTTAAGTGAAACACGCTTAAAGCGAATAATTTTAATTCGTTATAAACGCAATTCGTTACTTCTATTGAGCTCAGAATATATCTTAAAATTACAGCGATGAACATAACGTGGTTCATGATGGAAAAGGAAATGAAAAAAGCAATTTCAACAAGAGACCCACTGGCCACGCTCACCTTATTCAACTTAGTTCCGCTGTACTTCATCAGAAGAAAATATTTTCACGAAAAATTTTGAGCCAATATATTATGACCCCAATTAAGTCAAGCAGGGTGATGACTTAACCGAGTTTGAATCCATACAAATACAAGGTATTCCCCATATAACCCTATATTCATGTAAAATGTTATACTCGATTCAAAATTTTTTTAAACTCATTAATCGGGAGCAAATAATACAAAACTTCTTAAGAGTAAGATTCGTCGATCCGGAAGAGGCGTCAGTCCAAATACTCAGCCTCGACGAATACAGACAACCGAGGCTCTGTGGGTCCGACATGTACTACTCCCAGGTTATTATTAATGATAAAAATAAATAAAAAAGACGCAGGTAACATGTGTAGAAAACTTCAAGATTTCATCATCTATTGCTGTACTAATCTAAAAACTAAAATTTCTAAGAAATATATACTCTAACTATGTTTTTTGCTTTTTTTGTTAGCCTCCAATGATATGTGCCAAGTTTGATTGAAATTAGCACAATGCCTCTGCAAATGAAAAGTTTACAACGCCGACAGGCAACGGACATTCTTTGATCAGAAATTCGCCTCAAGTAAACTAAAAAATGCAGATTTCGTCTGTAAATGTCAACAGAATGTAGTCCCTTCCAAAATTGTAAACAGGACAGAGTATCCCCATCCCATGGTAGATCTGTATAGGAATAAAATTGGAACTAACTAGTACTGATTTTAGTTCTTTACGATGGTAATGAGAAGTTTGATTCGGATTGGAGGGGGAAAAACCCACACAACACAATTGTTTTGTTTTGTTTAGCGTTCCTTTGAGAATTTTTCTCATAATGAGACGTCACCAGCTCTAGGTGAAGTACCACAAATTTTGATCAACCCACGACACCCCTCCCCCCCCCCTCCCCGGTCAAAAAGTGAACGTTGTAAAGACTGATTGGTTACAATTATAAAAGATTATAAACTCGGTAACAACTGAACACAGACTGTCGGCATGGCTTTGTCGCCAAATGACAAACATGTTCTATATTCACATAGTAATTTTATCTGTCTACGTTGCAGTATAAAATGACGAAGTAACAATTTATTAAACGTAATCATAGTCCCCCCCAAAAAACCACATACAAAATCGAGTGTAGGGCAAGTCTTTATCGAAATGTTCTAAGGTTCGCGTATTAAACCATTGTCATCAAATTGAATCCACGACATATAAAACCTCACCTCTAATCCAATTCTTGGAAAACAAAGACGAAGATAATTATCTTGTTTTTCAATATTGTTTGTGTTGTATACGACCAGGAGGCTTGTTTGCAAATAGTGATAGTTTGTCGATGTCATTCAAAATTTTTCTACCTTTGTCTCTAAAAATGTCACTACATGATTATCATTTAATTTTATTTCACGTGATCACCTAACGCCGATTCTCATTGGTTAAAACACCTATTAAGAATTGAGGTGATTTTCGATCACGTACCTGAACAAAAAATAATGTCTAACGGACATTGTTTTGTTGTAATATAAAATTAAATGATAAGAAATAAATCTTATATTTTTTCGGGTGATATGCAGGTTATCACCGATATTTTAGACGGCAAAACTTTTCATCAATGCGCTTCGCGCATTGATGAGTTTTACCGTCTAAAATTCGATGATACCTGCATCACCCGAAAAAAAATAAGATTCATTTCTTATCACATCAACATTTAGTTTTCTATACAAATACTGTTCAGAATATTAAAGCATGCAAGGGATTCCACGTATCGTTCCACTGTAGGTAGACTTCTCTTTTGTCGTCTGCTAATAAACACGGAAAGACAAGATCTGTTATAGATGATGCGGCATTACGGTGACGAGCCCAGGAAACGAAGACGTCCATTTGCGGCTCTATCTTCGTTTATGCATATTGATTAAATTCATTGTGGTTCACTTCAAAGTTAATGACGACCAATGCAGATTGAATGATTGTTTCGTGGTTCTTTAATTTCTTCGTTGTCGGCTCCTTGTTTTAAATAAAAGTTGAGAAAATTGTCTTTGACAACTCCGAAATTAGCTTTAAAGTGTATGATAGTAAATACTCCCGTTTTTGTTTTTGATATCGTCTGCCTGCCAAGTGAACAGTCAAAATCTATATTCGTAGGTAATACAACAGTTCTTAGCTCACCTGAGCCATATGTGCTTTCTTAATTAAAACAATCATTTATTGTTGCTGTTATTTATTTTACACAGATTCAAGTTTGTTCAAATATAAATAGTCGAAGTTAACATCGTGTTAAACGTAATCATAATCCACATATACAAATTCGAGTTTTGGGCAACAAAAGCGAAGGCATGATCAGGTTCAAATGAAAGGTTATGCCCCTCAACTAAGGGAGATGATCGGGAGAGGATGGAATAGGGCGGGCTGGGGTGTTTTCTAAAGAAACCAGACACGTTTTCTATGAAAGATGTACTTTAGATTCTAGGATTTTCACATAGAAATATATAGGGATATCTTTGAAATCTTCTTCTTATGAACTACGAGGATACAATGTGTCACATGTGCTGATTTGCTATAGCATCCTCATTTAAAGCAGATAAAGTTTTGTACAACCTTTCACATGGATGAAGAAAAATATATGACGGATGTATACATCTAAACCACTAGATAATACTTCATTAAATTGATTTAATTAAGTCGTTTCAATGGCCCTTGAGACCAGTACGAATACACAATATGGTTTTAAAGTTTTACATGAGTAGGATTTGAAAACAAAATCCTGAATGTAAAATGTATGTGGTGTAGAATGGTCCCATAGCCAAACTTTTAAACTACCGGTATCCACTGGGAGTCTCGTCCTTATGTCTCGGTATGAACCAGATGACTCTGGTTCTGATGAGCATTGTGACCCTTGGGCCTCTTGTAAGATTTTTTCTTACGTGAAGAATATTCTGGGAATATTATCTATCAAATCAAAATGAAAATTATTTCACCGCATCAAGTTGAGAAACCGTTCAGATTGTAGCTCATGATGTAATTCAAGGTTATTCAAAATGTAGGCTTCTTCAATTAATAATTCTATATTCGCACAGCGTGATTCACAAAGCATGTAATTGTTTATTAGTTGAAATTTTAAAATGTCGTGGAACTGCGGCGCCTCCTTTGTGATCTCAGCACCAGGTGTGGCAAGAGGCAATCACTGAAACGTTTCCAAAAAAAGCCGGATTAAAAAATACGACTTTTAAGTTTGTACACTGTTATCCCAGATTCAATCGTTCAATATAATATAGCAAGCGGAGAAGAAACAGATCAGTAAAACTTTAAAGTAAAACCAAAGAGCTTACGAAATTTTGTAAATGTGCATATAATCATGGCACTGTTTGACGTAAAGATGTAAATATTCACCATCATAAACAAGGAGGTAATATAAATTCATGACATTTCCCACACGATATTTGGAATTATGGTCGAAAAGATTTCTTTTCCATTCCTTTTTTCGACTCGTGTTCACTTTGTATTGCTAATTTGGTGATGATTTTGGGCTATAAGTTGTTGACCAGTTACAGATTTGTTGGTCCAGGTTTCCCCGACTACAGTTCTTGGAAGTCCGTGGCCTCTTGGGTTTGCACATAACACCCGTATATCAATAACCTGATATACTGTAGGTAATCGCTCACTAAGCTTTTTATTAATTATTTATGTCATTCGTAATCAAATCATTTACTACAGGTTATTGTACTGGTATATAATGGACCACGACTGCTGGTTGCCGCCATTTGACATCTCGAGAAACAATCATGGCTTACAAACCATTCCACGTCACATTTCCAGCGATTCTGCATAAATCTTACCTTACAGTTCTCCCAGCACCCTGCCCCAAGGACATATGCATGAAACTAGGTAAGCAAACTTTCAAGTTCAAGAATTCTTTTGAATATTCAAGTATATGTGTTGATTCATCCTCTGGTGTTCACAAGGTTTTGTCTATATAGTGCATGTTGAAGAGTGGATTCAGAAAAAAAAGAGGCGGCTACATGTACATCCTGAAATATAAGTTCTGAAAGTGGGTTGCAACTCCAAGATGATTCGAAATTACTATTCTGGGGTAAATTTTTCAAATCAAGGGAGTTGTAATCCAAGAACCCCCTTGAATCCATTACAAAGTTTCATAGGATACATATAAGAAGTTGTCATTTCTTCTCTCTCTCTGGATCAGCATTACAAATGATTGGTTTTTTTTTTTACTTTCACAGTACTAAGATGATTGAATATATGCTGATTATATAGTGCACATGTACTGTTTTCAATGTACTTAACTGCTTTAGTACAACAATTTGTGCTGAAAGACTTAAGGGATCCTGTGTCCCACGGATTTTACGACGCATTTGAGAAAACTAATCATGGAGATTGAAATCAATTTTACAAATTATACCCTGTAAGCATTCAGATAATGTCAGTTTTCGTAATTACAAAGTTCACCATTGAGAGCCCTGTGGTTGCATAACATGCGAGATATTTGGCTGTACTTTTGGCCAGATTTCTAAGATTCACACTAACTTCAATGCCAGGTACACTTGTTTTAATGAAGTAACTCGCATCCTTTGGTTTGTTTTCATGATTATTCGAAAAAGAAGTGTATTTCATGATTGTGTCTGAATTATGTAATAGTTCTCTCAGAACGGAAGTATAATCTTTCTTCTCCGATTTAATTTATGGTTTTCAATGAATTATAAAATAGACCAATCATAAATTACAGACGTCATTTCAATGTATATGAGTTCTTCACTGTTGTGGTTGTGTAGGCATTCAAAGTGATTTCGATTGAAGCGCGTGTAGCCAAATTTATACCAGTATAAACACAAATTGGACATGAATAAAAAAAAGGCACCCGTTAATTCACGAGACACTCAATTCCCGGCGTCTGTTCGTCAGTTTACGAGTATAAACACTTGATGGCGTAAAGTAGATAACCATTTTCCGTACTAATAGAATCGGAATCAGATATTAATAAAACCTCGATAATACATCTTGATATCTCTGCAAATTACACCACTGTCTTAAATCAATGAGAAGAATTTTAAAAAACCTCCAGTATAGCTTTTTATTTATAATCTGTTTTACTATTTCTGATTGGGAATTTGTCCAACTTTTTTTTCTTTTAATACACTTCGGTAACTCATTCTACGACCACCGTCTCGCATTGGAAATGCATTCTATCTTGGAGTCAGGGGGAGGCAAATTAGCCGACTTGCAGTCGAGAATAGCGATCAAAGAAATCGTCGGTGTTTACGTTTTCATCTGTTGTCTTTATGCAAGTCTCTATCAGTTGTAGGAGTCCACTAGCTTTTATCTAATCAGACAAAAAACCACTCCATACAGCTTATTCTTAGCTTTTAAAATCTAGAAATTCCTGGCTCTTTTTATGTTGAGAGATAACTGCGTTATTTGACTGTAGTACATGGGAATTGGGGGTTGTATTTTGAGAAATGATTGAATTGTTTTATCCGTTTTTTATTGCTTGTTATTTGAAGCTGATAAATCAGTTATCAGTAGATGTATATGTAAGCCGTGAGTAAATATTTACACTCGTGGATTAGCCGCTCCGGAAAACAGTTGTACAAACGAATAATCCTACTGGTAAATTTACAGGAATATCTGTCTCTAATCTTGTAATCAATCATGGGCATTAGAAAAACGATGGAATGAGATAAAATCAACTAACTTAACTATATTATTTTGAAAATTATCGATAAAGGTTAAGTATGAGACGGCACTATTACATGTAGTATAAAAGGCTGTATAAGCATAATTTAGACTCTTTGTCCATTAATTACATCCATATGTAGGCACTTTTACCATGAAGAATATCTATAATGATCAAAGACTTACTAGTTACATGTGCAGTTGTTTTGTGATTGGGGGAGAAAGTATGTTACTTTGTTCATGCATACGACCTTGATCTCTAATAATAATCCCAGTCTGTTTCCATGCGGGAATCCACTGTATCTTACTTCATAAAACTAGGTCGTAATCGTACACTACCTAGGATCCAAGATTGGTGGAACTCTTCTGTGTTGAAGATTGAAAAACTGCGTAAATGAATTCATATATAAAGACGTTACATCATGTAATTCCGTCACCGAACTCTTTCCGTTTAAAGTTTGATTTGCGAAGAATTCTTGCCAGACTACATTAAATGTAAACTCGTTCTCTTCGGTAAACATAACACGTGATATAATCGATGATTAGTAATTAATAAATGGCAGATAGAGTTCGTATGAGCACGAATCCATATCATATTGTCTTAATATGCTTCCATGTGCTTGACTGTGTGTTCAAAGAGGTCTGGAATTTCACAATCTGTTTTCTTCAATTTCCTGTGATTTGGCAGCTAATGATATTTAGTATTGCTTGTATCCCAGCACACGTTATTAAACCATTCATTTGAAATCTATACATCAAATTGATTCACCAGACCAAAACTCTGAAATTGTCCTATATAGCATCTCATTAAGAACCTAACCATTGATACAATCCAATTTTAAACCAACCAACGTTAAAAACACACCGATCAATTATCAATCTCTCTCCAACATTCAATGACGTAAAATGTTTACAAACAGCTGATGAGAGTTACTGAAATATATGCATTGATTTTCTTTGTTAATTTATACCACTTTGAAGGCGATGCAAACCAAACTTGAAGCGTAGTGCCTTCAGTTAATAGAATTAAAATTGTGCTGAATGCTAGAAGTAAGGCTGTGCTTGTTACATATACTGGGTCCCGTTGAGTTTAAAAACAGACGAAAGACCTAGACTGCACTGAAATGGACACCGATCCCTTGCAGGGTAACACTCCGCACCCTCATCGTAGCCAGTAGCCATATACATGTACAGCGGAATGGACTTGAGTGGTCTTTCCCAAAGTTTGTTGTTGTTTTTAATTAATCAAATATGCGATACTTGCCGAACGTTTATTTTTTATTTAAAATTGATAAAATCGTTAAGTAAAGACGTTTTATGTCTCTTCGAGAACTTCCCGTAGGTGACATGCTACAAATTTAGACACTCAGGGCCGTATTTAGGGAGTGGAACGCCTGCTGCATCCTGGGACCTTAAAGGCATCGTATTGTCTAACACATTTGTATTCTTTTCATTTGATCAGCAGAAACTAATGCGTTATTGACGTTAAAAAGATTAAAAAGGAGTAAAAAATGGTAAATTGTAAAACTAAATGATATATTGTCGTTATTGTGAAGTTTGTCTGCCCAGAGAATCTGATTAATTATACGAATATACCAAGATTCTGATGACGTTTCCATACTGTCGACAACGTCAGAAGACGACGTCCACAATGCTATAGGCACAGCAAGGTTAACAGTTGAAGAAAAAATACACATTCTATTACTTAGATATATTACTATGAACTGTGTTATTATTTTTTTTTTTTAACTTCCTAGTTTATATGTACTTGAAAACTTGAATTTTCATTGTGCTGTTAGTCATTTGAGAATTTTTTTGTCGTTGAGGCCCTTGGTAACTGCGTGTGAGCACGCGCGAATAGCTTCTTCGAACGATTCAAACTGGGTCATATGAATAAAGGCGGGGCTAAATCGATTTTTGTCCCGACAAGAATTCAACGAAACTGTATTTATATAGTTTGGAGTAAGAATAACAGTAAATAATCTATTGGTAGCAAATATCTTAATTTAATATCATCGTATGAATCCTTCACCGGATTTCAATGCATTCTATGTGAAATAAAAATATTGAGATTTTGTTAGACAATATGCCTTTAAGGGACCCTAGATACCGGCATTTGGCAATGGTAAAGTTACGTGTTTGAAGCGCGAACCCAGTCAGTCCCGAAGGAGTTTTCATTAGATTTCAACAGGTAGCCCAATGAAGTTTTTGAAGTAGAGATTTATCCTTTATCTAGAGGCAACTTTGAAACGTCACAGTTGCCATGGTGATTGACGCAATGACCCATTTGATATATGTTCCTTCTAATTTTCGTGATCTTGATTTTGCGTTATTATAGATTTTGGAAGGCCGCCTCCGGAACAGTTTTTGTACAACGAATAATCCTACTGGTATTTACAGAATATCTGTCTCTAATCTTGTAATCAATCATGGGCTTAGAAAAACGATGGAATGAGATAAATAACTAACTTAATCTATATTATTTTGAAAATTAGATAAAGGTTAAGTATGAGAGCACTATTACATGTAGTATAAAAGGCTGTAAAAGCATAATTTAGACTCTTTGTCCATTAATTACATCCTATGTAGGCACTTTTTACCATGAAAGAATATCTATAATGATCAAAGACTTACTAGTTACATGTGCAGTTGTTTTGTGATTGGGGAGAAAGTATGTTACTTTGTTCATGCATCGACCTTGATCTCTAATAATAATCCCAGTCTGTTTCCATGCGGGAATCCACTGTATCTTACTTTCATAAAACTAGGTCGTAATCGTACACTACTAGGATCCAAGATTGGTGGAACTCTTCTGTGTTGAAGATTGAAAACATGCGTAAATGAATTCTATATAAGACGTTACATCATGTAATTCCGTCACCGAACTCTTTCCGTTTAAGTTTGATTTGCGAAGATTCTTGCCGACTACATTAAATGTAAACTCGTTCTCTTCCGGTAAACATAACACGTGATATAATCGATGATTAGTAATTAATAAATGGCAGATAGAGTTCGTATGAGCACGAATCCATATCATATTGTCTTAATATGCTTCCATGTGCTTGACTGTGTGTTCAAAGAGGTCTGGAATTTCACAATCTGTTTTCTTCAATTTCTGTGATTTGGAAGCTAATGATATTTAGTATGCTTGTATCCAGCAAACGTTATTAAACCATTCATTTGAAATCTATACATCAAATTGATTCACCAGACCAAACTCTGAATTGTCCTATATGCATCTCATTAAGACCTAACCATGATACATCAATTTTAAACCAACCAACGTTAAAAAACACCCGTACTCAATTATCAATCTTCTCAACATTCATGATAAATGTTTACAAACAGCTGATGAGAGTTACTGAAATATATGCATTGATTTTCTTTGTTAATTTATACAACTTTGAAGGGATGCAAACCAAACTTGAAGCGTAGTGCCTTCAGTTAATAGAATTAAAATTGTGCTGAATGCTAGAAGTAAGGTGCTGTGCTTGTTACATATACTGGGTCCCGTTGAGTTTAAAAACAGACGAAAGACCTAGACTGCACTGAAATGCGACACCGATCCCTTGCAGGGTAACACTCCGCACCTCATCGTAGCCAGTGCCATATACATGTACAGCGGAATGGACTTAAGTGGTCTTTTCCCAAAGTTTGTTGTTGTTTTTAATTAATCAATATGCGATACTTGCCGAACGTTTATTTTTATTTAAAATTGATAAAATCGTTAAGTAAAGACGTTTTTAATGTCTCTTCGAGAACTTCCCGTAGGTGACATGCTAAAATTTAGACATCCAGGGCCGTAATTTAGGGAGTGGAACGCCTGCTGCATCCTGGGCCTTAAAGGCATCGTATTGTCTAACACATTTGTATTTTTTTGATCAGCAGAAACTAATGCTATTGAGGTTAAAAGATTAAAAAGGAGTAAAAAATGGTAAATTGTAAAAAATAAATGATATAATTGTCGTTATTGTGAAGTTGGTCTGCCCAGAGAATCTGATTAATTATACGGAATATACCAGATTTCTGATGACGTTTCCGATAACTGTCGACAACGTCAGAAGACGACGTCCACAATGCTATAGGCACAGCAAGGTTAAACAGTTGAAGAAAAATACACATTCTATTACTTAGATATATACTATGAACTGCTGTTTATTTTTTTTTTTTTAACTTCCTAGTTTATATGTACTTGAAAATTGAATTTTCATTGTGCTGTTAGTCATTTTGAGAATTTTTTTGTCGTGAGGGCCCTTGGTAATGCGTGTGAGCACGCGCGAATAGCTTTCGAACGAGTTCAAAACTAGGGTTCATATGAATAAAGGCGGGGCTAAATCGTTTTTTGTCTTCCGACAAGAATTCAACGAAACTGTATTTTATTAGTTTGGGTAAGAATAACAGTAAATAATCATTTGGTAGCAAATATTTAATTTAATATCATCATAATCTTACGATTTCAATGCATTCTATGTGAAATAAAAATATTGAGATTTGTTAGACATATGCCTTTAAGGGACCCTAGATACGGCATTTGGCAATGGTAAAGTTACGTGTTTGAAGCGCGAACCCAGTCAGTCCCGAAGGAGTTTTCATTAGATTTCAACAGGTAGCCCAATGAAGTTTTTGAAGTAGAGTTTATCCTTTATCTAGAGGCAACTTTGAAACGTCACAGTTGCCATGGTGATTGACGCAATGACCCATTTGATATATGTTCCTTCTAATTTTCGTGATCTTGATTTTGCGTTATTATAGATTTTTGGAAGCGCGTGTTTAATTTAGATGTGCATTTGAAATTCGGTTGAGA